>JBBDGP010005202.1:17500-87634 GCA_037952835.1 Lithobates septentrionalis | reverse complement strand
TGTGGTGTGGGGATGGCGGATAACAGATCACAAAGGATCTCGTAGGAGGCAATGAGCCATTGTATCCCATATGTCAGCCTTTTGTAAGAAACTGGTGACAAGGTTGAGGCCTGAGGCTGCAACACTAAAAAAAAAAAATGTGGAAAACGCAGAGCTGAAGTCGTTGTGCCTCCAGCGAGATATTATCACCAAATCGGATCTGACAAGATGGAACTGCCCAGGACAGGAGAGGACACGCAGGAAGATTCTCAGGGTAGCAGTGACCATCCTGCCATATCCATGTACAAGCCGGTCGCTGGCGCTCGTCCAGGACGATATCTCCCCAAAACTGTCACATCTACGATGACCTGATGGGAAAAATCCATCATCGGGACATGCGGAAGATGGACTGCAGGGAAAGGAACCATAAAATTCCGCATACAGCGCCCCCACCAGTCCAGGCATGAACTGCACACAGGGCCTAGCAGCCGATCCAATCACCCCACACAAAACTAAAAGGAAAATCAGGTAAACTTCCATTTTAAAGGGGCGTCTTTATAAGTGGAAAGTCAGACAATTTTTTTTATTTTTTTATTTATGTTTTAATTTTTTTTAAAGCTGAAGTTTAAACTGCTAATTTTTAAGCTTCTCTGGTTTCTTCTTCCTTCTTTTCTTAACATAATAATGACATTGTAACCACTTCTCTACCGGGACAATTCTGTCTTTTCTCACCTACATGTAAAATTCTTTTTTTTTTGCTAGAAAATTTCCCAGAACCCCCAAACATTTTATTTTTTATTATATATATATATATTTCTGTATTATTATTATTTATCTAGCTATATAAATAATATTTTTTTCTGTATTATTATTATATATTTTTTCTGTAGTTTTATATATATATATATATATATATATATTAGGGCTGCAACTAACGATTATTTTCATAATCGATTAGTTGGCCGATTATTGTATCGATTAATCGGTTAATAACATTAAAAAAAAAAGTGTGGTGTATAATTTAGTTAATATGTAAAGTTTTTTTTAAAAAAAAGGCTATTTATTCTTAAATATCTCTATGCAGTGGTAAATATAAATAACCAACTATATGGTTAGGGAGCAAAATCTCTAATCCACTCTGAGAATAACAGACAGAAGACATATACTGTATATACTATTAAAGAGTAAATCTGGTAAATATCAGACTCGGAGATCAAATTTTTGTATTAAAAAAAACAAACGTCTTCCTTCAAAAATAATTGTAATTTTAAGAACGTTCGTTTTCGATTTTCTAATTGTTAGTGGGGGTCAAATTGACGTTCATTTTCAACCACAGTCACGGGAAAATTTGGAAATAATAGAAAACTTCTTGGTCAAAGGAATTTTCAGACAGTGTATGTGGTTTTCGTTCAGAGTTTAATTTTAAACAGAAATGTTAAAAGCAAGTGAAAATTTCAAACAACATTCTTTCATTCAGCGAATGTATAAAGATTTTTCGTATGAATATTCTCATCTGAAAACTGATCGGTGTGGCCAGCATAAGGCTCGGTACTCACCTATGCAAGTTGCTTGTGATCTGTTTCTGAAGTGCTTTTTGATTTTTGCGCACGTGATTTTGCTGCGATTTGCGTTTTTGCATTTTGTTGGCCAATTTGTTGTTGGGCAGATTAAAAAACACAAATTGCTGCAAAAACGCATTACATGCTTTTCTGCAGCTTCTCCATTGAAGTATGTTGAACCAAAAAAGCGCCGTTAAAAAAAAGTCCCTGACCCTTTCCAAACACGCAGTGGCTGAAAAAAGCATAGATGTGAACGTGTCCCGTAGGAAACCATGTAAATGAACTGCAGTGCGTTTCTGCAAAAAGCACCAAAAAACACATCGATGTGAACCAGGTGTAAGACGTTTAGTAAAATAATGGGGTTAAAAAAAATAAAATTAGCCCTTTATAGTACAAAAAAAAGCAGATAATCACTACTGTAAGGGGTTCATTTTTTTACTGTAGAACTGTGAAAGCAATATTTACAGTAGTGGTTATTTTATCTTTTTGTACTATAAAGGGCTAATTTTAGTTTTTTTTAACCCCATTATGTTACTGGCCGATTAATCGATTATGAAAATAGTAATCGATTATTTTCATAATCGATTAGTTGCCGATTACTCGATTAGTTGTTTTAGCCCTAAAATATATATATATATATATATTTTATTTTTTTAAGAATAAAATGGTGGGTGTTGCAATTTTTTTTTCATGTCACACAGTTTTTGCGCAGCCATTTTTCAAAAATGCAATTTATTTTTTTTTTTTTTAGGCTCCGTTTACATCTCCGCGTTCCGAATCGTGGCTGGAATTGCCGCGATTCGCAATTGCGGCAAATCACGGACGCCTGTGGGTTTCCCCCGTGCGTTGCCCATCAATTTCAATAGCACCCCAAACACGGCGCAATTTTCCCACCATTCGTCAGGCGACAATGGCGGTAAAAATTCTTTTTGGCGACGGAGCGTCCCGCGATTCTATTTGCGTGATTTTACCTCGACAGCGTTTTGAGTCGCGGGCAGATTTGCCCGCGATTCGACAGCGCCGAGGTGTGAATGACAAAACTCGGGACTCGCATTCGAGATGCCATTCATTTAAATGACACCTCAAATCGTGGTGCGGGTCTGCCGCGATTGTCGTGCGATAAAGCGCGCTGCAATCGCGGCAAAAGAAAAATTGATCTCTGCTTTCCAGAAAAAAAAAAAAAATGATGTGTTTACATCCGCCAGCACAGGAAGTGACATCGCTTCCGGCCTCCCAGGACCATAGAGATGGCAGGAAGGGAGGGTGTCCTGTAAAAGCAATCCAGTGGCTAATTAGCTGCTAGACTGGCTTTTACATTGCACGAAATTGCAAGCTGAAAAAATAGATACCGGGGTGATGCGGGGTGATCATCCATCCCAATATCTCCACTTCAAGTCCAGGACTTCATATGACGTCCTGTGGGTGGGAAGCGTTTAAATGATACCTTTTTCATTACACACCTCATTTTGGAGCCAGTGATGTCATCACTGGGTCTCTGTGCTTCTCTATGCAATGCAGGCAGATCATGGCTGGTGGGAGGGGCCGGCGGGGTGCTGTACACGGCTTCCTGAAAACATCCCAGCCCCCCCGGCCTCAGTACTCCTTTCAAGAGTCCTCAGCTCTGATGCAAGCAGTGGGAGGAGTTATGCAAACATCAAAATGCTTTGATGGATGGGTGTCAGTCTGGAGGAGGGGCATTCCTATTCAGGCTGTATTTGCATGCAGACCACCCACATGTGATGCTGAGCCTCCATTATTGAAAGAACTGAAAGCCAATAAATGAAAGGGGCGGGGCCAGGGAGTCAGGCTGAGAAGGAAAGGACTAGATCACGTGTCAAACACAAGGTCTGCGGGCCGAATCCGGTCCCCCAGGCCATTTCATGGGGCCCTTGCACCCCTCCTGCAGCTGCGGCACCCCTCTCATCTCTCCTCCCCACCTTGTCTCATCAGTTGACAGCAGAGAGAAGGACAGAACTCCTCCTCCAGATCCTGCGCTTCTCTGTGCAGCAGTGGACAGACTCACCTCTGCCCCTCCCCATCTCGGCAGTTGGCAGCTCAGAGAAGGACAAAACTCTAGATCCTGCACTTCTCCATGCAGGCACGGAAAGGCTCGCCTCCCCCCCCCCCACCACATGTCAGCAGCAGAGAGGAGGACAGAACTCCTCCTCCAGATCCTGTGCTTCTCCATGCAGCCACAGAGAGGCTCGTCTCAGCAGTTGGCAGCAGAGAGGAGGACAGAGCTCCTTCAAATCCTGTGCTTCTCTGTGTAGCCACAGCACCCCCCCTTGTCTCCGCCTCCACCTTGTCTAAGCAGTTGGCAGCAGAGAGGACAGAAACTCCTCCAGATCCTGCGCTTCTCTGTGCAGCTGCGGGCAGACTCATCTCTGTCCCCCCCTCCCCCGTCTCTGCAGTTGGTAGCAGAGAGAAGGACAGAACTCCTCCTCTAGATCCTGCACTTCACCATGCAGCTGCGGAGAGGCTCGTCTCTGCCCCCCTTCACATCTCAGCAGTCAGCAGCAGAGAGGAGGACAGAACTCCTCTAGATCCTGCACTTCACCATGCAGCTGCGGAGAGGCTCGTCTCTGCCCCCCTTCACATCTCAGCAGTCAGCAGCAGAGAGGAGGACAGAACTCCTCTAGATCCTGCACTTCTCCATGCAGCTGCGGAGAGTCTCGTCTCAGCAGCAGAGAGGAGGACAGAACTCCCCCTCCAGATCCTGCGTTTCTCCATGGAGCCGCGAAGAGGCTCATCTCTGCTTCCCCCCCCCTCCGTCTCAGCAGTTGGCAGCAGAGAGGAAGACAGAACTCCTCCTTCAGATCCTGTGCCTCTCTGTGCAGCCACAGCACCCCCTTCGTCTCCGCCTCCCCTGAGCTGACTCCAGCCCTCCTCTGGTCCTCCTCCAGACCCTGCACTTTCTTTTCCCCGGCTCCTTCAAGGTAAAGGGGGGGGGGGCACTTGACTTCTGATGATGGGGGGGGGGGTTGGACATCTAGTCTTACAGATACAACCAGTCCTTTTGAAGACGACTATAATGCTGATGTGGCCCCCCAATGAAATGGAGTTTGACCCTCCCCCCCCGGACTAGATGATGCTGGACGTCGTCCTCCAGCCAGGCGGGTTCTGCAGTTTCTAATTCACAATGTGAGAAGCTCACAGTGTGCGGTGGAATCAGAGGAAGCCGTTCCAGTCCAGGAGAGGAGCCGATACACCTGGGCGAGACTGACGGGGAGGATGGAAGGTACTGCCCCTGCAGGCGCTGCGTCCTCCAGCACAAATTTTGGCCTCTTGTCCATTCTTGCCGAGGAGCCCCCCCCCCCCGGCCCCCCCCCGCCCCTCCTCCACTCACGTTCAGTCTGGAGTGACATTTAAAGTTGACCACAAGCCTGTCGAGAAGACGTTTCGGCAGGAAAGGGGTTAACCGACGCTTCCCCTTTAAGCGGCTGGAGAGGCTTCCTCTGCTCAGCGACTCCGAAGTTCCACGTTTGCAGAGACAGCAGAAGTGACAGTCGCCTGAGTCCGACCATCCCCCGTCCGACAGGTAAGACCCCCCCCTACTACAGATCCCCCCCCCGTATGTCTCCACCCTGGGAGGGGGGTTCCGGGGATGGGTGGGGGGCCAAATCGGTGCCGGGGCCACAAGTGGGGGGATTTCTGCACCTGCCGTGTCCTCTCTGCCCACCCAGCTACAGGGGGGTCCGCTGGTCTGCCCAATGGAACTCAGCGCTTAGTCTATGTACCGGAGAATGCAACAGGTGGAGTGAGACTGGACGGGCTTTTAGAGTGTAAGCTCCTCTGGTGCAGAGACTGATGTGACTGGCTCAGTGTTCTCTGTACAGCGCTGCGGTATATGTCAGAGCTATATAAATGTATAATAATAGTGTGTGACTGTGGGGGAGGGGACATTAGAGTGTAAGCTCCTCTGGTACAGAGACTGATGTGACTGTGGGGGAGGGGACATTAGAGTGTAAGCTCCTCTGGTACAGAGACTGATGTGACTGTGGGGGAGGGGACATTAGAGTGTAAGCTCCTCTGGTGCAGAGACTGATGTGACTGGCTCAGTGTTCTCTGTACAGCGCTGCGGTATATGTCAGAGCTATATAAATGTATAATAATAGTGTGTGACTGTGGGGGAGGGGACATTAGAGTGTAAGCTCCTCTGGTACAGAGACTGATGTGACTGTGGGGGAGGGGACATTAGAGTGTAAGCTCCTCTGGTACAGAGACTGATGTGACTGTGGGGGAGGGGACATTAGAGTGTAAGCTCCTCTGGTGCAGAGACTGATGTGACTGGCTCAGTGTTCTCTGTACAGCGCTGCGGTATATGTCAGAGCTATATAAATGTATAATAATAGTGTGTGACTGTGGGGGAGGGGACATTAGAGTGTAAGCTCCTCTGGTACAGAGACTGATGTGACTGTGGGGGAGGGGACATTAGAGTGTAAGCTCCTCTGGTACAGAGACTGATGTGACTGTGGGGGAGGGGACATTAGAGTGTAAGCTCCTCTGGTGCAGAGACTGATGTGACTGGCTCAGTGATCTCTGTACAGCGCTGCGGTATATGTCAGAGCTATATAAATGTATAATAATAGTGTGTGACTGTGGGGGAGGGGGCATTAGAGTGTAAGCTCCTCTGGTACAGAGAGTGATGTGACTGTGGGGGAGGGGACAATAGAGTGTAAGCTCCTCTGGTACAGAGACTGATGTGACTGTGGGGGAGGGGACATTAGAGTGTAAGCTCCTCTGTACAGAGACTGATATGACTGTGGGGGAGGGGACATTAGAGTGTAAGCTCCTCTGTACAGAGACTGATGTGACTGTGGGGGAGGGGACATTAGAGTGTAAGCTCCTCTGGTACAGAGACTGATGTGACTGTGGGGGGAGGGGATATTCGAGTGTAAGCTCTTCTGGTACAGAGACTGATGTGGGGGAGGGGACATTAGAGTGTAAGCTCCTCTGGTACAGAGACTGATATGACTGTGGGGGGAAGGGACATTAGAGTGTAAGCTCTTCTGGTGCAGAGACTGATATGACTGTGGGGGAGGGGACATTAGAGTGTAAGCTCCTCTGTACAGAGACTGATGTGACTGTGGGGGAGGGGACATTAGAGTGTAAGCTCCTCTGTACAGAGACTGATGTGACTGTGGGGGAGGGGACATTAGAGTGTAAGCTCCTCTGGTACAGAGACTGATGTGACTGTGGGGGAGGGGACATTAGAGTGTAAGCTCCTCTGGTGCAGAGACTGATATGACTGTGGGGGAGGGGACATTAGAGTGTAAGCTCCTCTGGTGCAGAGACTGATGTGACTGTGGGGGAGGGGACATTAGAGTGTAAGCTCCTCTGGTACAGAGACTGATGTGACTGTGGGGGAGGGGACATTAGAGTGTAAGCTCCTCTGGTACAGAGAGTGATGTGACTGTGGGGGAGGGGACAATAGAGTGTAAGCTCCTCTGGTACAGAGACTGATGTGACTGTGGGGGAGGGGACATTAGAGTGTAAGCTCCTCTGTACAGAGACTGATATGACTGTGGGGGAGGGGACATTAGAGTGTAAGCTCCTCTGTACAGAGACTGATGTGACTGTGGGGGAGGGGACATTAGAGTGTAAGCTCCTCTGGTACAGAGACTGATGTGACTGTGGGGGGAGGGGATATTAGAGTGTAAGCTCTTCTGGTACAGAGACTGATGTGACCGTGGGGGAGGGGACATTAGAGTGTAAGCTCCTCTGTACAGAGACTGATGTGGGGGGAGGGGACATTAGAGTGTAAGCTCCTCTGGTACAGAGACTGATATGACTGTGGGGGGAAGGGACATTAGAGTGTAAGCTCTTCTGGTGCAGAGACTGATATGACTGTGGGGGAGGGGACATTAGAGTGTAAGCTCCTCTGTACAGAGACTGATGTGACTGTGGGGGAAGGGACATTAGAGTGTAAGCTCCTCTGTACAGAGACTGATGTGACTGTGGGGGAGGGGACATTAGAGTGTAAGCTCCTCTGGTATAGAGACTGATGTGACTGGCTCAGTGATCTCTGTACAGCGCTGCGGTATATGTCAGAGCTATATAAATGTATAATAATAGTGTGTGACTGTGGGGGAGGGGACATTAGAGTGTAAGCTCCTCTGGTACAGAGACTGATGTGACTGTGGGGGAGGGGACATTAGAGTGTAAGCTCCTCTGGTACAGAGAGTGATGTGACTGTGGGGGAGGGGACAATAGAGTGTAAGCTCCTCTGGTACAGAGACTGATGTGACTGTGGGGGAGGGGACATTAGAGTGTAAGCTCTTCTGGTACAGAGACTGATGTGACTGTGGGGGAGGGGACATTAGAGTGTAAGCTCCTCTGTACAGAGACTGATATGACTGTGGGGGAGGGGACATTAGAGTGTAAGCTCCTCTGTACAGAGACTGATGTGACTGTGGGGGAGGGGACATTAGAGTGTAAGCTCCTCTGGTACAGAGACTGATGTGACTGTGGGGGGAGGGGATATTAGAGTGTAAGCTCTTCTGGTACAGAGACTGATGTGACCGTGGGGGAGGGGACATTAGAGTGTAAGCTCCTCTGGTACAGAGACTGATGTGACTGTGGGGGAGGGGACATTAGAGTGTAAGCTCCTCTGGTGCAGAGACTGATATGACTGTGGGGGAGGGGACATTAGAGTGTAAGCTCCTCTGGTGCAGAGACTGATGTGACTGTGGGGGAGGGGACATTAGAGTGTAAGCTCCTCTGGTGCAGAGACTGATGTGACTGTGGGGGAGGGGACGTTAGAGTGTAAGCTCCTCTGTACAGAGACTGATGTGACTGGTTCAGTGATCTCTGTACAACACTGCGGTATATGTCAGAGCCATATAAATGTATAATAATGAGGACATTTATGTACCTCGGCCGGTCGGACACGGTTGCTGGTTTCCTGCATTGTCTCTGGCGTTTGTGCGGTTTTTGGGCCGTCGGTGTGGATTTGGACGACGTCCGTTTCCTAATTCTAGTCGGTTTCCTATCTGACAACAATGAATCTGAATCACTGACCAGGGACCAGAATCCCTATCAGTGGGGAGAAGTTTCACTGGCCGCATGCTTGGACCGGGTGAGTCCCTGGGAAGGCACTACAGCCAACCAATCACTGAGCTGCTAGCTTGTCCTGGGGAAAAAGAAAAAAGGCCAGAGACAGCCAGGCAGCTGGCATCTTCAGGAGGGCGGTCAGCGGTCTCCCATGACGGGATTACTGAACACAAACAAGATTTCGTTTCCGTAATGTGAGAGAAGAAAATGGAGGAAATATGAGTAATTCGAGCTTTCAGAAAACCCCCCACCGGCTTTCATTGTGTCAATAGATTGTGTAATCCCCGAGATCCTCATTCTTCTCTGCGCCGCTCACAGCCCCGTCCAATCAGACTCTGGTCCAAACATCCCGATTAGAAAATAAATCATAAGGACAGTTATGTATCTGCATTGTGTGTTTAGATCTTCGACATGTGCGATTCGTTTCGTTCCAAATTAAAATTCGGACGGATTTTCGTTATATTCAGAAATTGGAATAGTACCGAATTAAAACGAATCCGAAACGACAAAAAAAAAAAAAAAATTCGGACCAAATTCAAATTCGAATAGTTTTTTCCAATTTCCAAAGAGAATTAAATAGAAAATAAAGGAATAGAATAGAAGAAACCTTTTTTTCCATTCTATTCCTTTATTTTCTAGTCTATTTTATTCTTTTTGGAAATTGGAAAACTATTTCCAAAAGTGTTCAAATCGAATTTAAAAGGTTTTCGAATCGATTCGAAAAGAAATTCCGAAAAAGAATTTAACTAAACTAATTTACGTAAATAACTAATCGCAATGAAACGAAACAAATTTTCTTAGTTCTGCACATGTCTATTATGCCGCGTACACACGGTCGGACTTTTCGTCTACAAAAGTCCAACGGACGCTGACGGACTAAAGCTGGCTGGTAATCCGATCGTGTGTGGGCTTCTCCGGACTTTCAACGTACTTTTTTAGCCTCAAATCCGACGTACTTTAGATTTGAAACATGCTTCAAATCTTTACGTCGTAACTACGACGGACCCCGAAATCCGCTCGTCTGTGTGCTAGTCCGACGGACAAAAAGCCACGCTAGGGCACCTATTGGCTACTGGCTATGAACTTCCTTATTTTAGTCCAGTGTACGTCATCACGTACGAATCCGTCGGACTTTTGTGTGGTCGTGTGTAGGCAAGTCCGTTCGTTAGAAAGTATGCCGCAAGTCCGCCGCAAGTCCGCCGAAAGTCTGCCGGAAGTCTGTCGGACAGGCTGTCTGACTTTTGTAGACGAAAAGTACGACCGTGTGTACGCGGCATTAGATTTAATGCTCGGCAGAAGAGCTGACAATTCAACTCGCAGATCTTCAGTCTGCTCTGTGCCGCTCACAGCCCCGTTCAAGGAGACTCTGATCCAAACATCGCATTCAATCATAAATAAATCATAAGGAGAGTTACGGTGCATCCGGAAAGTATTCACAGCGCTTCACTTTTTCCACATTTTGGTATGTTACAGCCTTATCCCAAAATGGAATAAATTCATAGTACAGACCCCTCCCACGTACATAAATATCACAGGCTCCTCCCATGTACATAAGTATCACAGGCTCCTCCCACGTACATAAGTATCACAGGCTCCTCCCATGTACATAAGTATCACAGGCTCCTCCCATGTACATAAGTATCACAGGCTCCTCCCATGTACATAAGTATCACAGACTCCTCCCATGTACATAAATATCACAGGCTCCTCCCATTTACATAAGTATCACAGACTCCTCCCATGTACATAAATATCACAGGCTCCTCCCATGTACATAAGTATCACAGGCTCCTCCCATGTACATAAGTATCACAGGCTCCTTCTATGTAAATAAGTATCACAGGCTCCTCCCACGTACATAAGTATCACAGACTCCTCCCATGTACATAGGTATCACAGGCTCCTCCCACGTACATAGGTATCACAGGCTCCTCCCATGTACATAGGTATCACAGGCTCCTCCCATGTACATAAGTATCACAGGCTCCTCCCATGTACATAAGTATCACAGACTCCTCCCATGTACAGAAGTATCACAGGCTCCTCCCATGTACATAAGTATCACAGGCTCCTCCCATGTATATAAGTATCACAGGCTCCTCCCATGTACAGAAGTATCACAGGCTCCTCCCATGTACAGAAGTATCACAGACTCCTCCCATGTATATAAGTATCACAGCCTTTGCTCAATATATTTGGTGAAGCAATAATGTAGAATAAAATGATATAATACATCCAGTAAAGAGTGACAAAAATAATGAAATATGTGCAGTGAAGTCCATAATTATAAATAGTCCAGTTGCTCATAATAGTGAAGATGGGGAACAAATAATAATAACTTGGTATTTTCTCAAATTAGTGAAACCGCTGACACCACACCACTGTGCTCAGAACTCTCCCCTCATAGGCAGAAGTCGCCTTGGATCATAATCCAATAGAAAATGATAAATTCCCCTCCCAGGATCACCAATGTGCCTTTTTATGTAAGAGGATTCCGTCCCACATATACGACGTTCCGTTCCACATGTAAGGTAAATAAGCCTCCAATAGTGTACTACCATTAAAAAGAAGTCTATTAAACTAAAAGTGCCTGCTTACATGAATGAAGCAAAAATTGCGCCGGTATACTCCGGCCACGCCCTACACGATACATCACGTCACGTGACTTCCTGAGGAAGTCACATGTCGTAACGTGTAAGGCGTGGCTGGAGTATACCACGAACCGGAAGTGACGTGAGAGGTGGCGTGAACGCCGAATGTTTGTCTTTCTTTGGCGCAATTTTTGCTTCATTCATGTAAGCAGGCACTGTAAGCTGATGCCCGAACAAAGATGGCGCTGTCTTTTTGCAAAGAAAACCAAATGAAGGCATTGTCAGCAGGGAGCGCTATGATCTCTCTGAGAGGTAATAAATACTTGGAAGCGTTACACTGACACATTCCTTAGTGTGCAGCATTTAACCCCTTCAATACCGGGCACTTTCACCACCTTCCTGCCCAGGACAATTTTCAGCTTTCAGCACCGTCACACTTTGAATGACAATTACGCGGTCATACAACACTGTACACATATGACACTTTTATCTTTTTTTTTTTTTTTTGAGACAGCTTTCTTTTATTCAATCTTGGGATTTAATCGTCACTGGGTTTTTATTTTTTGCTAAAAGACAAAAAACAAAAAAAAAAAAAACAGAAAATTGTAAAAAAACAAACAAACCCTTTTTCTTCATTTCTGTTATGCAATTTTGCAAATAGGTAATTTTTTTCTTCACTGATGGGCACTGATGAGGCTTCATTGATGGACATTGATATGTTGCACTGATGGGCACAGATGAGGCTGCACTGATGGGCACTGGTGAGGCGGCACTGATGAGGCTGCACTGATGGGTACTGATAGGCAGTACTGATGAGGCTGCACTGATGAGCACTGATATGTTGCACTGATGAGGCTGCACTGATAGGCATTGATGAGTCTGCACTGATGGGCACTGATGAGGCTGCACTGATGGGCACTGATGAGGCTGCACTGATGGACACTGGGGAGGCTGCACCGATCGGCACTGATGAGGCTGCACTGATGGGTACTGATACGCTGCACTAATGGGCACTGATATGTTGCACTGATGGGTACTGATGAGGCTGAACTGATGGGCACTGAGAGGCAGAACTAACAGGCACTAATAGGCTTCACTGATAGGCACTGATGAGGCTGCATTGATAGGCACTGAGGGGCGGAACTAACAGGCACTAATAGGCTGCACTGATGGGCACTGATAGGCACTGATGAGGCTGCATTGATGGGCACTGATGAGGCTGCACTGATGGGCACTGAGAGGCGGAACTAACAGGCACTGAGAGGCTGCACTGATGGGCACTGATGAGGCTGCACTAATAGGCACTGATGAGGCTGCACTCATGGGCACTAATGAGGCTGCACCGATGGGCACTGATGAGGCTGCATTGATGGGCACTAATGAGGCTGCACTGATGGGCACTGAGAGGCGGAACTAACAGACACTAATAGGCTGCACTGATGGGCACTCAGGCTGCACTGATAGGCACTGATGAGGCTGCATTGATGGGAACTGATGAGGCTGTACTGATGGGCACTGAGAGGCGGAACTAATAGTCTGCACTGATGAGGCTGCACCGATGGGCACTGATGAGGCTGCACTGATGGGTACTGATATGCTGCACTGATGGGCACTGATATGTAGCACTGATGGGTACTGATGAGGCTGAACTGATGGACACTGATGAGGCTGAACTGATGGGCACAGAGAGGCAGAACTAACAGGCACTAATAGGCTTCACTGATAGGCACTGATGAGGCGGAACTGACAGGCACTAATAGGCTGTACTGATGAGGCTGCACTGATGGGCACTGAGAGGCGGAACTAATAGTCTGCACTGATGAGGCTGCACCGATGGGCACTGATGAGGCTGCACTGATGGGTACTGATATGCTGCACTGATGGGCACTGATATGTAGCACTGATGGGTACTGATGAGGCTGAACTGATGGGCACAGAGAGGCAGAACTAACGGGCACTAATAGGCTTCACTGATAGGCACTGATGAGGCGGAACTGACAGGCACTAATAGGCTGTACTGATGAGGCTGCACTGAGAGGCGGAACTAACAGGCACTAATAGGCTGCACTGATTATCAGTGTAAGTGTCCCATGTCACAGCACTGAGGAAAGGATATGCCGATAACCGACATTTATTTACACTGTGATCAGCTGTGATTGGACACAGCTAATCACATGGTAAAGAGCCTACATCATCAGCTCTTTACCCTGATTGGTGATGCGCTGTGTCCAAGGGACACAGCTCACCATCGGTCGCCCCCCCGGGGGGCGAACACGAGCGGCGCGATCTGAAGGACGTCATATGACATCTAGTCAGAGCAGTAAAGTCCGGCCATCAATCTGCTATTGGCCGGGAAGGAAGGTGTTAAATCAGTATTAAACACCAAACCAAAAATGTCATATATTGCAGCCAATCATTAGATGTGGTGGCTGCATTAGTTTTCTTTTTTTTTTTTTTTTTTAGGTCCCCCTCACTTGTTTTCACCTGGTGATCTGACCAGTAACCCACCTCTTGTATTAGAGCGCCCCCACTCTGGATGAAGAAACACAGGAGGTACCTTTGCACAGCAGCATTGTCAGTCTGGGGGGAGGGAAGTATTAGATGGACTAGCAGATTTAGATACACTAACAAATTGAAGCCAAAATCAGTTACAGGAAACATTTATTTTCCTTTTGGGATAAAGGTTTTACATGGATAAATAAAGGTTGATCAGTCTAAGCACCTGGTTTGTCTCATCCATGCAAACTGATACATTCTGCTGGAGAGCTTGCGCTGTTGAAAAAGAAACTTACCGGCTGGATCACCAGGTGAAAGTAAAGTAAAAAAAAAAGCCTAAAAAAGAAAACGAATGCAGCCGCCACATCTAAGAATTGATAAGCTGCAATATGATAAATGTTTGCTTTTGGGTTTTATACCGTTCTAAAATCTGACGACAGGTCAACTATGAGGTGAAGGTGGAGGGGTCTCCATGTGTAGGGAGTCGGATTTGGTGTCAGTGCGGCCCCGGTTGTGTGCTGGTCTGGTGGATCCGGTGACACGAATGAATCATTCATAGGATTAAAGGAACAGAGCGATTACTACGAGCAGAGAATAAAACGCTGCTATAAAATATTAATGAGAAGGTTTAATAGTCAATACAAGGCTTTCATCTCCAGCATTGGTGTCACTGTTATACTGCGAGGGGGGGGGGGGGGGGGCGGGGAGTCCTTAAAGTGGACCTGTCATGATGACTACGCGAGGCTTCTGTCCAAACATAACCTCCAAGATGTTGTGCTAGTTTCCACCAAGAGCACATCGGGGCAACTAGAGAGAATGACCCCCCCCCCACCACCACCACCACCATAGAGAGAGAATGATCCCCCACCATAGGGAGAGGATGATCCCCCCCACCATAGGGAGAGGATGATCCCCCCCACCATAGAGAGAGGATGATCCCCCACCATAGAGAGAGAATGATCCCCCACCATAGGGAGAGGATGATCCCCCCATCATAGAGAGAGGATGATCCCCCCACCATAGAGAGAGGATGACCCCCACCATAGAGAGAGGATGATCCCCCACCATAGATAGAGGATGACCCCCCACCATAGAGAGAGGATGATCCCCCCACCATAGAGAGAGAATGACCCCCCACCATAGAGAGAGGATGATCCCCCACCATAGAGAGAGGATGATCCCCCACCATAGAGAGAGGATGACCCCCCACCATAGAGAGAGGATGACCCCCCACCATAGAGAGAGGATGATCCCCCCACCATAGAGAGAGGATGACCCCCCCACCATAGAGAGAGGATGACCCCCACCATAGAGAGAGGATGATCCCCCACCATAGAGAGAGGATGACCCCCCACCATAGATAGGGGATGACCCCCCCCCACCATAGAAAGAGGATGATCCCCCACCATAGAGAGAGGATGATCCCCCACCATAGAGAGAGGATGACCCCCCACCATAGAGAGAGGATGATCCCCCACCATAGAGAGAGGATGACCCCCCACCATAGAGAGAGGATGATCCCCCCCACCATAGAGAGAGGATGATCCCCCACCATAGAGAGAGGATGACCCCCCCACCATAGAGAGAGGATGATCCCCCCACCATAGAGAGAGAATGACCCCCCACCATAGAGAGAGGATGATCCCCCCCACCATAGAGAGAGGATGATCCCCACCATAGAGAGAGAATGATCCCCACCATAGAGAGAGGATGATCCCCCACCATAGAGAGAGGATGACCCCCCCACCATAGAGAGAGGATGATCCCCCACCATAGAGAGAGGATGATCCCCCCACCATAGAGAGAGGATGATCCCCCCACCATAGAGAGAGGATGACCCCCCCCCACCATAGAGAGAGGATGATCCCCCCACCATAGAGAGAGAATGACCCCCTCACCATAGAGAGAGGATGATCCCCCCACCATAGAGAGAGGATGACCCCCCCCCACCATAGAGAGAGGATGATCCCCCCACCATAGAGAGAGAATGACCCCCTCACCATAGAGAGAGGATGATCCCCCACCATAGAGAGAGGATGATCCCCCACCATAGAGAGAGGATGATCCCCCACCATAGAGAGAGGATGATCCCCCACCATAGAGAGAGGATGATCCCCACCATAGAGAGAGGATGATCCCCCCACCATAGAGAGAGGATGACCCCCACCATAGAGAGAGGATGATCCCCACCATAGAGAGAGGATGATCCCCACCATAGAGAGAGGATGATCCCCACCATAGAGAGAGGATGATCCCCCACCATAGATAGGGGATGACTCCCCCGCCATAGAGAGAGGATGATCCCCCCACCATAGATAGGGGATGACCCCCCACCATAGAGAGAGGATGATCCCCACCATAGATAGGGGATGACTCCCCCGCCATAGAGAGAGGATGACTCCCCCGCCATAGAGAGAGGATTATCCCCCCCCCCCACACACCATCATAGACACCCAGAGGAGGCGCAGACAGCGAGAAGTACCTGAGTACATGTATAAGAGGCGCAGGAGACCTCCACTGATCGATGTCCAATGACAGCGTCTGTCTCCTATTTTGTTCTGTTGCCACCCATATAACACATACGGTAAATAAAATGTATAATGATAATAGTGTGACTGTGGGGGGGACATTAGAGAGTAAGCTCTTCTGGTACAGAGACTGATGTGACTGGCTCAGTGTTCTCTGTACAGCACTGCAGTATATATATATATATATATATATATAGTATCTCACAAAAGTAAGTACACCCCTCACATTTATGTAAATCTTTTCTTCTCTCTTTTCATGTGACAACACTGAAGAAATGACACTTTGCTACAATGTAAAGTAGTGAGTGTACAGCTTGTATAACAGTGTAAATTTGCTGTCCCCTCAAAATAACTCAACACACAGCCATTAATGTCTAAACTAAACTCTCAACTTCTTCGGTGGACCATGGCGAGGCCTGTTCTGAGGGAAACCTGTCCTGTTATAGCGCTGTATGGTCTTGGCCACCGTGCTGCAGCTCAGTTTCAGGGTCTTGGCAATCTTCTTATAGCCTAGGCCATCTTTATGTAGAGCAACAATTCTTTTTTTTCAGATCCTCAGAGAGTTCTTTGCCATGAGGTGCCATGTTGAACTTCCAGTGACCAGTATGAGAGAGTGAGAGCGATAACACCAAATTTAACACACCTGCTCCCCATTCACTCCTGAGACCTTGTAACAGTAACGAGTCACATGACACCGGGGAGGGAAAATGGCTAATTGGGCCCCAATTTGGACATTTTCACTTAGGGGTGTACTGACTTTTGTTGCCAGCGGTTTAGACATTAATGGCTGTGTGTTGAGTTATTTTGAGGGGACAGAAAATTTACACTGTTATACAAGCTGTACACTCACTACTTTACATTGTAGCAAAGTGTCATTTCTTCAGTGTTGTCACATGAAAAGAGAGAAGAAAAGATTTACAAAAATGTGAGGGGTGTACTTACTTTTGTGAGATACTGTATATATATATATATATATATATATATATATATATAAATATACAAATATAAGAAAAAAATAAAAATAAATAAATATAAAATTTAAAAAAAAATACAAATAAGCATACACATGTGTATAAATTAATCATACGCAATAAAAAAATGAATCATAATTTCATATTATAGTACAATTATTTAAAAGTCTTTTTAATTAAAATAAAACCACCGGAGGAAGTATTAAGATGACATATTGTAATAGGATATGCATCATCAAAAAACCACAACAAGCTGCTTCTACTATTATCTGATGTATATAAAGTTTGGTAAAATAGGACATATTTACGGTCAAACACTTTACAGATCATAAAGATCGTTAAAAAGCAAGATATCAAAACTACGCTGCATCTGAGCACCACAAACTGAAAACACTTTTTTAGGGACCCCCCCCTCCTCGTCCATCCATATCTCCATTCCTTTTATGGTTGGCGTTTCTAGCCATGGCTATCTTGAGTAAGGGCAGATAATTTATGTAGCATTTACTTCCTGGAATCCACCTGTCCTTAGCTCAGGCATGCAGGCAGGAGGGGGTGCTTGGGTGAGTAAGCCCCTCCTCCCATGAAGACTCCTGGGATGTATGACATCGTTTTGCGCACCTCACAACTTTTTGTGATGGGAATGAGGGACACCCATTAGCAAACACGAATGTGGGCATAGGACACGCCCCCCTGCCACGCCCCCCTTAAAGGAGAATGATATTTAAGAAAAATGTATTCGTTAAACCCACAAGTGTTTTTTTTTAACCACTACTGTTGCTTTATATTGGCTTTTGAAATTTACAGCAATTTAGAAATCAGATGAAAGGTTTAGCTCTGGGAAACACTTTCTGAAAGATAAAAAGTGCATTTTATATACAACTATATGGATCAGACCAAAATGAGGGACAAATGAGGAGGAATGAGGGACAGAGGGACATTGCTCCAAATCAGGGACAGTCCCTCCAAATCAGGGACAGTTGAGAGCTATGATTTTGGCCTAGGCCAGAAACCGGGAAATAACTAAAGTAATGTAAAAAATGAGAAATAGTGATTGAGAGAGTGAAGAGAGTGAAGTTCCACTTTAAGGACGGCTTTTTTTAACCACATGCCGACCAGCGCATGACGATGTACGTCGGCACAATGGCACGGCTGGGCAAATGGGCATACAGGTACGTCCCCTTATAAATCGGGAAATTGTGGGCACGCGCCCGCCGCATACTCCGTGACCGTGCCCGCAGGTCCCGCGGACTCGATGTCCGCCGGGTGCCTGCGATCGTGTCACATAAACAGGGCATTTCCCTGTTCTGCCTAGTGACATGACAGAGATCTACTGCTACCTGTGATCGGGAGTGGTGATCTCTGTCATGTGAGTTTGTAGCCCCTCCCCCCACAGTTAGAATCACTCCCTAGGACACACTTAACCCCTTGATCACCCCCTAGTGTTTAACCCCTTCACTGCCAGTGAAATTTACACAGTAATCAGTGAATTTTTTTAGCACTGATCGCTGTATAAATGACAATGGTCCCAAAATAGTGTCAAAAGTGTCCGATGTGTCCGCCATAATGTCGCAGTCCAGATAAAAAAGAATCGCAGATCGCCGCCATTACTCGTAAAAAAAAAGAAATTAATAATAAAAATGCCATAAATCTATCCCCTATTTTGTAGACGCGATAACTTGTGTGCAAACCAATCAATATACGCTTATTGCGATTTTTCTTTTACCAAAATTTTGTAGAAGAATACGTATCGGCCTAAACTGAGGAAAAAAATGGGTTTTTTTTTATATTTTTAGGGGATATTTTTTATAGCAAAAATTTAAAAAAATTGCTTTTTTTTCAAAATTGTCGCTCTTTTTTTGTTTTTAGCGCAAAAAATAGAAACTGCAGAGGTGATCAAATACCACCAAAAGAAAGCTCTATTTGTGGGGAAAAAAAGGACGTCAATTTTGTTTGGGTGCAACGTCGCACGACCGCGCAATTGTCAGCTAAAGCGGCGCAGTGCCGAATCGCAAAAAGTGCTCTGGTCAGGGAGGGGGTAAATCCTTCCGGGGCTGAAGTGGTTAATGATAAAAGGTGAAGGTTTTCTGCAGTATGATACTGTGGCTGTATATTCTCATAATTCTCTAGAGTGGGGGGTCTCCAAACAGTCTAAACAAAGGGCCGGTTTATTGTCCTTCAGACTCTATGAGGGCCGGAAATTTTTCTGCCATTAGTAGGAGTAAGTAAGCATCTGGTATTAGGGGGAGGAATAGTGCCCCATCATTGGTGTCAGTGGGTGGAATAGTGCCCCATCATTGGTGTCAGTGGGTGGAATAGTGCCCCATCATTGGTATCAGTGGGAGGAATAGTGCCCCATCATTGGTATCAGTGGGTGGAATAGTGCCCCATCATTGGTATCAGTGGGAGGAATAGTGCCCCATCATTGATATCAGTGGGAGGAATAGTGCCCCATCATTGGTATCAGTGGGAGGAATAGTGCCCCATCATTGGTATCAGTGGGAGGAATAGTGCCCCATCATTGGTATCAGTGGGAGGAATAGTGCCCCATCATTGGTATCAGTGGGAGGAATAGTGCCCCATTAGTGGTATCACTGGGAGAAATGGTGCTCCATTGTTGGTGTCAGATGACAGAATAGTGTCTCATATCAGTGGTAGGGATAGTGCCCCATCATTGGTATCAGTGGTAGGGATAGTGCCCCATCATTGGTATCAGTGGTAGGGATAGTGCCCCATCATTGGTATCAGTGGTAGGGATAGTGCCCCATCATTGGTATCAGTGGTAGGGATAGTGCCCCAAGGGCCGGATAAAGGCAAGCAAAGGGCTGCGTCCGGCCCTCGGGGCTGCAGAGAGCGCTGCTCTAGTGGACATTTATACTGCAATAATAAATGTTTATATGGGATGTTCCATATACTTTATAATAGGAATACATATTTTGTATATACAGTGCCTTGAAAAAGTATTCATACCCGTTGAAATTTTCCACACAACGCAAATCGCGGCAAAAACGCGGTACTTGCGTTTTGGATGCAGGTCCATTGAATTCTATTTCATGCAAAACGCTGCATTTTGCATGAAAGAAGAAGAATGGGAAGAAATGTCCTCTCTAGATGTGCAAAGCTGGTAGAGACATCCCCAAAAAGACATGTAGAGAAAGGGGGTTCTACAAAGTACTGACTCCGGGGGGCCCCATACAAATGTACCCCCCACACTTTTCACAAATTTATTTGTAAAAAATGTTAAAAACCATTTATAATTTTCCTTCCACTTCACAATTATGTGCCACTTTGTGTTGGTCTATCACATAAAATCCCAATAAAATACATTTTACGTTTTTTGGTGGTAACATGACAAAATGAGGGAAATTTCAAGGGGTATGAATACTTTTTCAAGGCCCTGTATGATCTCTCTGGTGTGTTTTATCAGGTGGTATTAAACCCAAAAGCAAACATTTATCATATTGCAGCTTACCATTACCAATTCTTAGATGTGGCGGCTGCATTCGTTTTCTTTTTTGGGCTTTCTTTCCTTAATTTTCACCTGGTGATCCAGCCACAATGTCTATTGTTTTTCAAAAGAACAAGCCCTCCAGCAAAATGTATCAGAGGGTCGAGACAAACCATTTACCACTGGGAGGGGTGCTTGCAATGATCCGCTTTTATTTATATAAAACCTTTATCCCAAAAGGAAAATAACTGTGTTGCTGTAACTGATTATAAAGTGTGAGATGGAGCTTGCCTTCAATTTGCTGCTGTATCTAAATCTGCTAGTCCATCACCCCCCCCCCCTCCCCCGCTGTGTGCTGTGCCCCCTGTGCTCCTTCATCCAGAGTGGGGGGGCGCTCTAATACAGGAGGTGTGTTACCAGCCAGATCACCAGGTGAAAACAGACGGGAACAAGCCTAAAAAAGAAAGTGAATGCGGCCACCACATCTAATGATTGGTAACCTGCAATATATTACATTTTTAGTTTTGGGTATTATACCGCTTAACGTGAAAAGTACTCAAAGCAAAAATAAAAAAAATAAAAGAATATAATAATAATAATAAATATATATATATATATATATATATATATATATATATATATATATATATATCTATATATCTATATATAGATATAGATATATATCTATATATAGATATATATAGATAGATATATAGATAAATAGATATAGATAGATATTTTGATTATTAGACTGCAATGAAAGCCTGGCAGGGGCTCGAACCTTTACACACTCCACCCAAAATTTATAAAAGGTTTTGGGGTGGATGCACTTTGCTGTTTCATATTGCAGAAATCCCGGGAACACGGAGCTTTGCAGCGTCTATATATTGGGGATAAATGGATCCTTTATATACATCGTATTATTATTTGGCAATTTGTAAATAAATCTGAATTGTGATATTTCTCCTGATTTCCTGTTCTGCAGCCTCTGGGATGATGGAGGTCCCCTCCCCCCCGGGCCAGGAAGGCGGCACCGAGGACAACGAGCCGGACAAGGAGCCCCCCGTACTCTACAGGGTGAGTTCAGTACTGGGCCGGTGTATTCCCCAATAGGGGGGCCATAGCTGACCTCCTCCGTGCAATGCTGATCGCCTGGCCTCTGTATAGTACAACATGTAGATACAATGTAACATTGCTTTGCACTACAAGTCTGGTGTGATACATTGTAGCACAGCTCTGTATAGTAGAACATATTGATACAATGTAACAATGTTTTGTGCAGTGTGTCTGGTGTGATACATTGTAGTACGGCTCTGTATAGTAGGTTCTATTGATACAACGTAACAATGCTTTGTGCAATCACTGTGGTGTGATACATTGTAGCACAACTCTGTATAATAGAGCACACTGTTGATAGAATGTAACAATGGTTTTGTACAGTCAGTCTGGTGTGATACATTGTAACTCACCTCTGTAGAGAAGAGCTGTTCATACAATGTAACAATGCTTTTCATTAGCAGTCTGGTGTGATACATTGTAGTACAGCTGTTTATAGTAGATTACATTGTTGATACAATGGCTTTGTACATTGATACATTGTAGCACAGCTGTGTTTTGTATAACGCATTGTTGATACAATGTAGCAATGTACAGTATGGTGTGATACATTGTAGCACAGCTCTGTATAGTAGAACATTTTGATGATACAATGTAACAATGCTTTGTACAGTCTGATGTAATATATTGTAGCACAGCTCACCCAGAGTTAAACATATTGATGGTACAATGTAACAATACTTTGTCAGTGTGTCTGGTGTGATACATTGTAGCACGGCTCTGTAGAGTAGAGCACACTGTTCATACAATGTAACAATGATTTGCACTACCAGTCTGGTGTGATACATTGTAGTACGGCTCTGTATAGTAGGTTGTATTGATACAACGTAACAATGCTTTGTGCAATCACTGTGGTGTGATACTTTGTAGCACAACTCTGTTTAATAGAGCACACTGTTGATAGAATGTAACAATGCTTTGTACAGTCAGTCTGGTGTGATACATTGTAACTCATCTCTGTAGAGAAGAGCTGTTCATACAATGTAACAATGCTTTTCATTAGCAGTCTGGTGTGATACATTGTAGCACAGCTGTTTATAGTAGATTACATTGTTAATACAATGGCTTTGTACAACATGCCTGGCCCGATACATTGTAGCACAGCTCTATTTTGTATAAAACATGGATATGATGTAGCAAAGCTTTGTACAGTTTGGTGTGATACATTGTAACACAGCTCTGTATAGTATGTAGAACATATTAATGATACAATGTAACAATGTTTTGCACAATCTGGTGTGATGCATTGTAGCACAGCTCTCTATAGTAGACCACATTGTTAAAACAATGTAACAATGCTTTGTACAGTCTGGTGTAATACATTGTAGCACAGCTCAGCAGAGTAAAACATATTGATGGTACAATGTAACAATGCTTTGTGCAATCACTGTGGTGTGATACATTGCAGCACAACTCTGTATAATAGAGCACACTGTTGATAGAATGTAACAATGCTTTGTACAGTCAGTCTGGTGTGATACATTGTAACTCACCTCTGTAGAGAAGAGCTGTTCATACAATGTAACAATGCTTTTCATTACCAGTCTGGTGTGATACATTGTAGCACATCTCAGCAGAGTAAAATATATTGATGGTACAATGTAACAATGCATTGTGCGGTGTGTCTGGTGTGATACATTGTAGCGCGGCTCTGTAGAATAGAGCACACTGTTGATACAATATAACAATGCTTTGTGCCATCTGGTGTGATACATTGTAGCACGGCTGTTTATATGTTTATAGTTACAATGTCTTTGTACAACATGTTTGGTGTGATACTTTTTGGCACAGCTCTGTAGGTTGCATTGTTGATACAATGTAACAATGTTTTGTCTGGTTTGATAATAGTAACCAGTGGCGGCCCGTCCATAGGGACACCGGACACACAGCTGTCTATGGGAAGCGTGACATCACGTGATTGCGGCTGAGACACTTTATGGGCTTTGCTTGGGGGTGTCTTCGGGGCGCAGAGCGATGAGACCCGAACACTCCCACTCCTCCTAATTATTCTGCCTGTGGGGTTTTGTGATTGGGTAGGACCTGGGTGGTTCATTTCGCAGAGCCACTTCTGGGTTCCCACTGGCCCTGGATGGAACGCAAGGCCTGAGTGGCGCCTCCTCCTTGAGTCTCGGCCAAACCAGTAAGCACCGGCGGTGAGTAACTGCCTGGCTCCATGTGGGAAGGGAAGATGTGTTTGGTTAACTGGTGTGGGGGGCTTCAAATTGGCACTCATTTAACTGCTGGAGCAAGATATCAGTGCAGGGAGGAGAAGTGTGGTTGGTTGGGCTTAGGAATGAACTCATGAGATGTGTTTGTTAGCTGGTGGTGGACTTCAGACTGGGCACCAGTAGAGGCCAATCACCCTGTCCCTGACTCCCAGTCCCTGTGTGTTGGTGCTGCTGGCTGAGCTGCATCACTGGGAACCCCTCATAATGGGCACAGCAGCAGATGTCCAGGGGCCCCGGACCTCAGCACAGGGATGGTGGGAACCCCTCATAATGGGCACAGGGGGTGTACAGACCCGTGAACTCAGCACAGGGATGGTGGGAACCCCTCATAATGGGCACAGCAGGTGTACAGACCCGGGAACTCAGCACAGGGATGGTGGGAACCCCTCATAATGGGCACAGCGGGTGTACAGACCCGGGAACTCAGCACAGGGATGGTGGGAACCCCTCATAATGGGCACAGCGGGTGTACAGACCCGGGAACTCAGCACAGGGATGGTGGGAACCCCTCATAATGGGCACAGCGGGTGTACAGACTTGGGAACTCAGCACAGGGATGGTGGGAACCCCTCATAATGGGCACAGCGGGTGTACAGAGCCGGGAACTCAGCACAGGGATGGTGGGAACCCCTCATAATGGGCACAGCAGGTGTACAGACCCGGGAACTCAGCACAGGGATGGTGGGAACCCCTCATAATGGGCACAGCGGGTGTACAGAGCCGGGAACTCAGCACAGGGATGGTGGGAACCCCTCATAATGGGCACAGCCCTTGTTCCTGGCAGGACTTGTTTCCTTTCTGTGGCTCTGATGAGTCGTCAGCACCGCTCTGTCTCCTCTTTTCCTCCTCTCTGTCTCCTCTTTTCCTCCTCTCTTCCTCTTCTCTGTCTCCTCTTTTCCTCCTCCTCTACTCTCTCTTCCCGCTGTCTCCTCTCTGTCTCCTCTCTTCCTCCTCACCTCTCTGTCTCCTCTCTGTCTCCTCTCCTCTCTGTCACCTCTCCTCTCTTCCTCCTCTCCTCTCTTCCTCCTCTCCTCTCTGTCTCCTCTCCTCTTCTCTGGTCTCCTCTCTTCTCTGGTCTCCTCTCTTCCTCCTCTGCCTCTCTGGTCTCCTCTCTTCTCTGGTCTCCTCTCTTCCTCCTCCTCTCCTCTCTGGTCTCCTCTCTTCTCTGGTCTCCTCTCTTCCTTCTCTCCTCTCTGTCTCCTCTCTGTCTCCTCTCTGTCTCCTCTCTTTCTCCTCTCTTCTCTGGTCTCCTCTCTTCCTCCTCTCCTCTCTGTCTCCTCTCTGGTCTCCTCTCTTTCTCCTCTCTGGTCTCCTCTCTTTCTCCTCTCTTTCTCCTCTCTTCTCTGGTCTCCTCTCTCCTCTGGTCTCCTCTCTTCCTCCTCTCCTCTCTGTTTCCTCTCTGGTCTCCTCTCTTTCTCCTCTCTCCTCTGGTCTCCTCTCCTCTCTGTTTCCTCTCTTCTCTGGTCTCCTCTCTTCCTCCTCTCCTCTGTCTCCTCTCTGGGCTTCCAGATCCAACAAAAGCTGTTCAGTCCCAATGCTTGGCCTTGTCACTTGTCTATGGATCATGGCTGAGCTCTGGCTGCCCGTCGCCCTCCGCTGGTCACAGCCCAACCTTGCATGTGTACATAGGCACAACATAGGCCTGGCTCCCCCCCCCCCCATTGGCTGCCCTCCATCTCCCATTCTACCATTGTCTTTGCACCTGAATGGATTATTCCATTCCTGAGGTGGGGGGGGGAGAGAGGGTGGATTTCGAGGGCTTGCGTCTACGTCGCCCAGCGGGGCGTCAAATTTCCCATTCAAGACAACGGAGGCGGAAAAGTGGGATTGGTGACCGTTGACTTGGCGGGGGGTCTTACAGGTTTTTACCGGGGACGGGGGACGTCTTCGCTTTCCCTGACCCCCCCCCCCCATGGAATGGAGATCCAACCGCCTGCAGTCTGAATTGGGACAATGTAATGAGGAAGGCTGACAGCAATAGAGATATACCCAGTTGTCTGAGAGCCATGCATTGCAGCAGGCTGGCATGACGGAGGGGATGGCGGGGGCACAGTGAGGGGTGTCTCGAACGTACGAGCGAATAGCGGTGTGCCCTGGTCAAAGAGACGGATTAAGGGTCTTCGCGGTGGGTCCAAGCCACCCCCCCCCCCACCAAGGAGGAGCGATGGAACCTGGCGAGGGCTAACGGCATCTTCTGCCCGCTCAACTGACAAGGCGGCAGCATGGTGGTGAGTACCGGAGGGCGCCCAGTAGGTGGGGCACACGCTGGCACATTGGGCAGGTGCCTTTGTTAGGAGTATGGAGTGCCATTGGCTTATAAAAGCACACAAGCGGTCCATGAGGGTTTGTTTTCCACCGCCGTTGCGAAAAGAAAATGATATTTACAAATAAAATACATTTATAACCATCAATATTTTGGTAAAATTTTCCAGCAACAGGCGGCGATTTCCCAGCAGATAAAAGAAACCGTCAGTGCCATTGAAAGGGGGAGCCAGTGGTTGTCTCCCCCCCCCCCCCCGAGGGGTTAAATTGCAAAGGGGGTCACGTGCATCGTCAAGTTGACCAGGAGGAATGATCTGCAGACTCGGGTCCTGGGGGGGGGGTTGGATAATGAGATGGTCTGCAGGAGCCTCTGCAAAGGAATGGCTGCCGGAGGAATGCACTGCAGATTGCAGCTAACAGGTGCTATTGGTGGGGGGAGTGTTTTTGTCTGTTGTAAGCGATGCTCTGCATGCAGATCATGCGTGGAGTTATTGGTTTGCTGTCTGCGCTCGCTGTGCGTTGTGCGGTGCTTGTCTGGGAACGGAAGGGCTGTCAGGGGCTGCGAACTGAAATATGTCACCGAAAAGAGCGGGTTGATTCATTTAAAATAATTTCAGACATGTGAGGGGGGAAAAAAAAAAAGTTTTGGAGGTGGAAAACGCCCAACGTGTGAATTGTAAGCTCTTGTGGTGCAGAATTCTATATCTCTTACCATCAGAGATGATTAAAAAAAAGAAAAAATTGGCTAGCTGCGATGTGCCACAACCAGCATTGTTTAAAAATTTGTTTTATTTTTTGTTTTTTTTCTAAATTATTATTTATTTTATTATTTTTTACATTTTATTATAGAGCGAGAGAGTGCCATATATTAACATATAAAATAAGAATTTATATTAAAAAATCATATAATAAAATAAATAAATTAAATACAATATAATATTAATATTATTTTTATTATTTTTTTACATTTTATAGAGCGAGAGAGTGTCATGTATTAACATTTAAAATATAATAATAATTTTATGAAAAAAAAAATACAATGTAATAATAATATTATTTTATTTTTAAATAAAATAAATACATTTATTTGAAATGTTGTTTTTTTGTTTTTTTTTAGATTTTTATTATGTAAAAATATATAATACTAATAATATTATATTTTATTGAAAATGTTATTCATTTTATTATATTTTAACCTAATAAAATCTATAAAAATAATATTATTATTATTATTCATAATAATTGTATATTTTTATTTAAAATGTTATTTTATTATATTTTATAGTGCCCCATCATTGGTGTCAGTGGGAGGAATAGTGCCCCATCATTGGTGTCAGTGGGAGGAATAGTGTCCCATCATTGGTGTCAGTGGAAGGAATAGTGCCCCATCATTGGTGTCAGTGGAAGGAATAGTGCCCCATCATTGATGTCAGTGGAAGGAATAGTGCCCCATCATTGGTGTCAGTGGAAGGAATAGTGCCCCATCATTGGTGTCAGTGGAAGGAATAGTGCCCCATCATTGGTGTCAGTGGGAGGAATAGTGCCCCATCATTGGTGTCAGTGGGAGGAATAGTGCCCCATCATTGGTGTCAGTGGGAGGAATAGTGCCCCATCATTGGTGTCAGTGGGAGGAATAGTGCCCCATCATTGGTGTCAGAGGAAGGAAAAGTGCCCCATCATTGGTATCGGTGGGAGGAATAGTGCCCCATCATTGGTGTCAGTGGGAGGAATAGTGCCCCATAATTGCAATTTATCGTGGGTAAATCGCGACACGATTGGGGCGCCATTAAGTAGTAATGGCATCGCGAACGCATCCGTTTGGCTGCGATTTGGAATCACTTGCAGAATTGTGGCGATTTCACTCGTGATTTAAATTGCGGGTGAAATGAAGTGAAGCCTAAGGATCCATTTACACCACGGCGTTCCGTTTAGCGGGTGGAATCACTTTTTTTTTCTTTTTTTTTTATTTGGCCACGCTTTGTTACCTGATGAATCGCAGTAAAATCGGGCAAACAAAATCGCGGGATGTCGGTCAACCAAAAAAAGTTCTTGTACTTCTTTTGGGGCGACAGGCACCACGTGATTATATTTGTGCGATTTTACTGCGTTTCGTCAGACAAGCGCGGCAAAATCGCGCCCTGCGATTCGGGTGCCATTCAAAGTAATGGGGACCGTAAGGACGTCCCTCAATTTGCAGAGTTTGATCATTCCTGTTGCCAACGCATCAAAACGCATGCGCCGCCATTGACGTCAATAGTCTGTTTTAGCTCCTCTGTTCACATTGACTGTGGCTTTGAAATCGCGCGAGTTTATCTGAAATCGCACGATTTCAATGCCGCATCTCACTGCGACTTTGGGTGTGCGACTTTGAAGACATCTGTGCGGCTTCATACACCAGTGTCTATTCAAGTCACACCCGAAATCACCCTAAAGTAGTAGTGCGGGAGCTACTTTTATTTGCCAAATCGCTGTGGCACCGCAAAGCTGGCGTTGCACCGATTTGAACAGTGCGATTGCCGGAAATAGTATGCAAATTGTGCGATTTTTGACCTGTCCAATCGCTTGACAAGTCAATCCAATGAGAATAATTGGGGGCCGAGAATGAGAAGCGGAAAGTTTACTTTAGGCCCCATTCGCAGGTGGCGATCTGGAATCAAGGGCGGAAGCGATCTGGAATCAAGGGCGGAAGCGATCTGGAATCAAGGGCGGAAGCGATCTGGAATCAAGGGCGGAAGCGATCTGGAATCAAGGGCGGAAGCGATCTGGAATCAAGGGCGGAAGCGATCTGGAACCAAGGGCGGAAGCGATCTGGAACCAAGGGCGGAAGCGATCTGGAACCAAGGGCGGAAGCGATCTGGAACCAAGGGCGGAAGCGATCTGGAACCAAGGGCGGAAGCGATCTGGAACCAAGGGCGGAAGCGATCTGGAACCAAGGGCGGAAGCGATCTGGAACCAAGGGCGGAAGCGATCTGGAACCAAGGGCGGAAGCGATCTGGAACCAAGGGCGGAAGCGATCTGGAACCAAGGGCGGAAGCGATCTGGAACCAAGGGCGGAAGCGATCTGGAACCAAGGGCGGAAGCGATCTGGAACCAAGGGCGGAAGCGATCTGGAACCAAGGGCGGAAGCGATCTGGAACCAAGGGCGGAAGCGATCTGGAACCAAGGGCGGAAGCGATCTGGAACCAAGGGCGGAAGCGATCTGGAACCAAGGGCGGAAGCGATCTGGAACCAAGGGCGGAAGCGATCTGGAACCAAGGGCGGAAGCGATCTGGAACCAAGGGCGGAATCGCTGCAATTCTAAATCGTGTGCCAATCGCTGTAAGACGTACATTTGTGTGCTGTTCATTCTCAATGGTTCCCAAATGTGGTGCCATTTTTTTTTTCTCGTTTCTTTTTTTTTCTGTGATTGTTTCGTGACAGAATTGTGTTGCAATCGTGGCAAAACGCACCTTTAAATGTGTGCTTGTCACCCCTAAAACGGGAGGAGCTTCTTTTGGGGCGACAAATGTGGATAGGGAAGCCCATTGACGTGAATGGGCCGCAATATGCGCAACACGCAGAATCGCGTGAAAATCGTGGGAATGAAATGCGACTTGCGTCCTGGAAATTTTTAATTTTATTTCCTGTGACTTCCAGTTATTTCTCCCGACTTCCTCGGAAGGTGGAACCGGTTTCCTACTGCATTGTAGGGAAATTTGATTGGATGGCGAGATTGGAAGGGGGTGTGGCTTGGCTGAGCAATTTGCTCGGGATTCATGAAGACGATATCAGTTGAGAGCCGACCTGATTGGGTGCAAATTGTTTAGTTTATTATTATTGGTTTGGAATATTTTAGGTTCTTGCTAGACGTGCAGAATGAGAAAATTTGTTTCAATTCGTTATTTAGACTAATTTGTTTGGTTAAATTAATTTAATTCATTTCATTTGTTTTCAGACTTTTTTTAATCTATTTGAATTCAAATAAACGAAACAAATTTTGAATTCGATTCAAATTCGAATCAAGTGTATTCTATTCAAAATTAAAATTTTGGAAAACCGTTATAGTGTTATATTCTTTCTATTCTTTTCTATTCCATTCTACTGTTCTATTCTATTCTTTTCTATTTAAATGTATTCTTTTCTAATTTCAGAAGATGGTTATATTCTTGCTAATCTATTCTTTTATTTATTTTCTATTCTATTCTCTATTCTATTCAAATTTATTCTATTCGAGTTTCAGAAGATTGTTATATTCTTTCAATTCTATTCTTTTCTATTCTTTACACTTTTCTATTCTATTTTCTATTGTCTATTATATTTTATTGTCTATTTTCTAATCTATTATATTGTTCTATTCTCTATTCTTTATTATTCAAATTTACTCTTTTCGAATTTCAGAAGATTGTTATATTCTTTCTATTCTATTTTCTATTCTATTCTATTCCATTCTTTTCTATTCGAATTTCAGAAGATCGTTATATTCTTTCTTTTCTATTCTATTTTCTATTGTCTATTCTATTCTATTGTCTATTCTCTATTCTTTTCTGTTCTTCTTTTCTATTCTATTTTCTATTCTATTGTTTGTTCTATTATTTTCTATTTTATTGTCTAATCTATTCTATTCTCTTCTTTTCTATTCAAATTTATTCTATTCAAATTTCAGAAGATGGTTATATTCTTTTTATTCTATTTTCTATTCTATTCGAATTTCAGAAGATGGTTATATTCTTTACTATTCTTTACTCTTTTTTTTCTATTCTATTTTCTATTCTATTGTTCTGTACTTTATTATTCAAATTTCAGAAGATTGTTATATTCTTTCTATTGTTCTATTCTTTTCTATTCGAATTCCAGAAAATGGTTATATTCTTTCTTTTCTGTTGTTCTATTCTATTCTTTTCTATTCTCCATTCTATTTTTTTTTTTATTCTGTTCGTCTTTTCTATTCTATTGTTCTATTCTATCCGTTTCTATCCTATTGTTTGTTCTATTCTTTTCAATTCAAATTTATTATATTCGAATTTCAGAAGGTTGTTATATTCTTTCTATTCTATTCTTTTTATTTTCTATTCTATTTTATTCTCTTCGGAAATTCGAACTTGATTCAAAAACTGTTTTTGAATTCAACTCGAAAGCAATTTGAATTTTGTCCGAAATTTTAGTTTTGTTGTTGTTTTTGGTTTTTTTTTTTTTTTTTTTTTTTATTCATTACTATTGTAATTCAGAAATTTGGATACATCCCAATTTCCGTATAACGAAAAACCGAAATCGAAACCCTGGCCAGGCTCCTTTACAACCTCCATGAGGGCTCGTTCACGTGTGCTTTGATCTCTGAAGAGCGATTCGCTTTTGGGTCGCTCTTCGGAAGGCATTTGACAGAAGATGTGGAGGAGTTATGATCGATTGCCTCCTCGCTGCCTGCTCTAACTCCCTTGATCCCCGCACTAGCGGGCCGCAAACCGCGTGCATTGTGTGAAGTTTGTGCGGCGCTTTCAGAATCGCCCCATTCGCTTTAAAGCAGTAAATGGGACGGTATAGTTCCTGCTGCAGCCCTGGCATGTTTAATGGTGGAGTCGCCATAAAACTATGGCTCATCTGCAGGGCTTTACCGCCCACCCAACCTTTCCAGCCCTTATACCCCGATCCGGAATCGCAAAGGTAGAATCGACGTGATTCCAAATCGCGGCAAAGCGACTGATGCCCGTTTGTGTGCCATTTACTCCTAATGGTGCCCCTCAAATGTGGCAAAATTTTGCTGCGTTTGTCGAGCGACAGGATCGTGCGACAAAATGCACATTTCAAAAAAAATTTGCGCTAGGCTTGTCAAAAAAAAAAAAAAAAGTGGAGGAGCTTCTTTTGGGCGACAAAAGCGCATAGCCTGGTGAAGTGAATGGGCTGCCCTGTGCGCGACACGCGGAAAAGCGTGCATATCGCACTTTGAGAATCGCAAATGGGAACGCGGTATCAGGATGGGGTTTTAGATATTTGGTACAAGGACCAGCCTGATTGGTTACGTTTCTAAGGCCGCATTCTCACTTTAGCGTTCTCTAACGTGCGCAAAAAGCGCGATTGCGCTGACATTTTATTGTTAACGTCGCCCCCAAAATCGTGGCACGTCTGCCGCACATTTTTGGGTGACATTATTATTCCTAATGGCACCCGAAATGTGGTGAAATTTTGCTGAGATCTGTCAAGCAACAGAATCGCTTGCCAAAAACGCTCGTTTACAAAACCGCGCTAGGCTTGCTGCCCAAAAAAAAACGGATCAGGGGCTTTTTTTGGGGCGACAACACGCATAGGGCGGCCAATGGAAGTGAATGGGCCGCGATATGCAGAAATGCGTTATAAATTGCGCTTTCAAAATCGCAGACGGGGTATCAGTATGGGGTTCTTAGATATGTGGCATTCTATTGTTTATTCTATTCTCTTCTTTCTCTTCTATTCTATTTGTTCTATTCAGTTTTCTATTCTATTCAAATTTCAGAAGATGGTTATATTCTTTCTATTGTTCTATTTTATTCTATTGTTTGTTCTATTCTATTTTTTTTCTATTGTCTAGTCTATTCAAATTTCAGAAGATGGTTATATTCTTTCTATTCTTTTCCTATATTTTCTATTCTATTTTGTTCTGTTTTACTCTATTCTTTTATTTTCTATTATATTCCTTTTAATTTTCTATTCTTCTTTTTTTCTAGGCTGCGTTTTCAATTTAGCATTCTCTAATGTGCGCATAAAGCACGCTTGCGTTGAAATTTTATTGTTAACATCACCCCCGAAATCGCGCCAAAACGTCTGCCACGCGTTTTGGGTGCCATTATTCAAATTCTATTCAAATTTCAGAAGATGGTTATATTCTTTCTATTATATTCTATTCTATTTTCTATTTTATTCTATTGTTTGTTCTATACTCTTCTATTCTGTTCTATTTTCTATTCTATCCTATTCTTCTATTTTTTTCCCTTCTATTCTTCTCTGTTCTATTCAAATTTCAGAAGATGGTTATATTTTTTCTATTCTTTTCTATCATTCTATTCTATTTTCTATTTTATTCTATTGTTTGTGCTATTCTCTATTCTATTTTTTTTTCAATTGTCTATTCTATTCAAATTTCAGAAGATGGTTATATATCTTTTTTTCTTTTCTATGCCTATATCTTCTATTCTATTTTGTTCTGTTTTACTCCATTCCTTTCTTTTCTTTTCTATTATATTCTTATCAATTATATTCCTTTTTGTTTTTCTATTTCTTTTTTTTTTTCTAGGCCGCGTTTTCAATGTAGCATTCTCTAACGTACGCAAAAAGCGCGCTTGCGTTGACATTTTATTGTTGACGTCATCCCCGAAATCACGGCAAAACGTCTGCCACACGTTTTGGGTGCCATTATTATTCCTAATGGCACCTCAATTGTGGTGAAATTTTGCTGTGATCTGTCAAGTGACAGATGGAACCCTATGGGAGTGAATGGGCTGCGTCATGCAGAAATGCGTGTAAATCGCGCTTTCAAGATCGCAGACGGGGCATCAGTGTGGGGTTCTTAGATATGTGGTATTCTATTCTATTTTTCTAGTTTCTATTCTTTTCTAGTCAAATTTATTCTATTCAAATTTCAGAAGATGGCTATATTCTTTCTATTCTATTCTTTTCTATTGTTCGTTTCTAATCTCTTTTCTGTTGTATTCTCTATTCTATTCTATTTTTCTATAGTATTCAAATATATTTGAATTTCAGAAGATGGTTATATTCTTTCTATTCTATTCTTTTCTATTGTTCGTTTCTATTCTCTTCTATATTCTATTCTATTCAAATGTATTATATATGAATTTCTGAAGATGGTTATATTCTTTCTATTCTATTCAATTTTCTATTGTTCATTTCTATTCTCTTTACTATTGTATTCTCTATTCTATTCCTATATTTTCTATTCTATTTTGTTCTGTTTTACTCTATTCTATTCTATTATTTTCTATTCTATTCTTATATATTACATTTCTTTTATTTCCTATTCTTTAGGACCCGTTTTTGTTTTCTGTAGCATGCACAAAAAGCTTGCTTGCGTTGACATTTTTATTGTTAACGGCGCCCCAAAATCGCAGCAAAATGCAAGCCACATGTTTGAGGGGCCATTATTATTCCTAATGGCACCCCAAATGTGGTGAAATTTTGCTGCATTTGTCGAGCGACAGGATTGTGCGGCAAAATGTGCGTTTAGAAAAAAAAATCGCGCTAGGATTTTGCCCCTGAAAAGGAGGAGGAGCTTCTATTGGGGAGACAAACGCCCATTGAAGTGAATGGGCTGCGACACGCAGAGAATCATGTCAATCGCGCTTTCAGAGTCGCAAGTTGGAAAGCTGGTTTCCCCGAAGCGCGGTATCGGAATGGGGGCTTATATGTGGTACAAGGACCAGCCCGATTGGTCACGTTAGTAAAGCACTCCGTGTTTGCAAAATGCGCTTGAAAAACGCACTTGTGCTGACATTTTATTGTCAACAGCACCCCAAAATCGCAGCAGAAAAGACGCACGTTTGTCACGTCAAACTTGGCAAAACATGCGGTTAAAACCGCATGAGGCTCAACGCTCTAAGGCTCCGTTCACACTATGGCGTTCCAGATCGTGGGGTGGAATCGCCGCCATTCTGCCCGCAATTCCGAATCGCCCGCCAAATGCTGGACGCGCTTGGGATCCCCGTTACTTTCAATGGCGCGGCTTTTGCTGCGATTGACACCCGACGAATTGCTGTAAAATCGCGCCAACGGAATCGCGGGACGCCTTTCGTCCCGAAAGAAGTTTTCAGAATTGCGCAGCGATTCCGGAACGCGATAGTATGAACACTGCCTAGGTTGCATTCACCTCGGCATTTGGAATCGTGGGCAGATTTGCCGCGATTCTGCCAACAATTTCAAAGCGCCGAGGTGTGAACGACAAAATCGCAGAACGCATATTTGAGATGCTGTTGATTTGAATGGAACCTAAAATTGTGGTGCGATTGTGGCGCGGTAAATCGTGTCCTCCCCGCACCGTGTGAAGCATATCCGCCCAAAAGTAGCTCCTGAACTTTTTTTGGAGCGGCAAGCTTCACGCGATTGCAGCGCGATTTATCGTGCGACAATCGCGGCAGACCCGCGCCGCGATTTTTAGTTGCCATTCAAATGTCTGTTCTGCGATTTTGTCATTTACACCCTGGAGCTTTGTATCGCAGGGCAAAATCTGCCTTCAATTCAAAATCGCTGAAGTGTGAATGAAGTGAAGTGCTGGTTCACACTATAGCGATGTCAGACATCGCATGTGATTCGCACCGCATTGTTGGACAGATCCCAATGCGAAGTCTGTGCGATGCGATTTCAGCCATACAAACTGTATGGCTGAAATCGCATCACATTCGCACCAAAATAGTGCAGGACCCCTTTTTTTTTTTTTTCTGGAATCGAACCGCATCACACCTATGCGATCCGATTCCTACACCATTTCGGGCGCCATGCATAGGGCAGACCGACGCATGGCAAAGGACTTTTAGGCTGGGTTCACACTTGTGCGATTGCATGTGGTTCGCTATTTCCGGCAACACGTCGCAATGCCGTTGCGTTGGCGCCGTGTCCTCAAACGAATGGCGCCGTGCCGCACTTGCGTTACCAAAATGAAAATGTTACTGGAAAGGTGTGAATGGGTCCTGAATGTCCGGCTCACCCCAAGGCGCTGTTCGCACCACTAGAGCGTGCGTTTCTGCGTTTCTTGTTTTCATGCGTCACATGTAGGGCCTCCCATTCATTTCAATGGTCTTCCCTACCCATGAGAAACTCCCAAAAGAAGCCCCTCCCTCTGGGTTTCACATCCGCGCGGTGCGACCTAGCGTGGATGCGTTTGCGCACAGTTTCACGAGTTTTTTTTTTTCCACGAGCGTAGGGCAGCCCATTGAAATGAATGGGCTGCCCTACACTCGTGAAAAAATGCGTGAAACTGCACGCACGCATGGTCGACACCCACCAGAAATGCATGCAAAAATCGCGACCCACAAAACCGCATTGTTCTACGCCACCATGTGTTTTTGCCGCTCGCATTAACAACTGCATAGGGTGGGGGTTTGCTACTAAAAAATAAATGCGTCTGCTAAAGGGGCGTGGTTGGGAAAGCGCAGGTTTTTTTTTGCGTGCATTCTTGAAAAACGCAAACGCCCCTTTTAGAGAAATTGTGCCGCACCAGAAAAACGCATTGGTGTTGCAGCAGAATTAGTGGAGGGGAGCGTCGTGGGAAAGTGCGTGATTTTGTGTGCGCTCCCGCAGCACGCGAGTCTCAACGTAGCCCAAGAGGGACTGTCACAGGGCAAAGGCGGGCCGCCTGCGACTGGTGGGGGGGGTGTGTACAGCCGCCATGTGCGCCCCCCCCAACTCCGAATCGGCCCCCGTGGAATTAAACACACAGAATTATCGCACGCTGCGGAAGGTTTACGCCCCTGGCGCGCTCGGCACGGCGTACTTTGGCACGAGAGAGCCGGCCTGACGCTGAGATCACGATGTCCTTCTGTGGTTACCATAACAAAAGCTTGCAATCCCCTCCCCCCCCCCCCCCCCACCACTTCCCCGGGTTCCCAGGCCTCGGCCTGCTCTAAATTCCAGGCCCGAGCCTCCAGGCCGCAGGCTAGTGCTGCCGGTTTCTATGGCGACCAGTGTTCCCGCGCTAAGCTTTTCGGGTTGACAATAGCGATGAGGAAGTTGGAGGGAGAAGCGGTGACACCCGGCCAGCTGGTAGTGTGACCGATGATCGCCTCTTCTTTGTAAAGACGCCTTTTTATTTTTTTTAATGGCCGCCGACTTCCTGATTTTTATTTTATTTATTTTTTTGTAAATCTTTGAAAATGCAACTTTAAAAAAAAAAAAAAAATCTTCGAAAATGCGACTTCTTTTTTTTGTGTAAATCTTTGAAAATGCGAGTTTTTAAAAAAATCTTTGAAAATGCAACTTTTTTTTTTTTAAATCTTTGAAAATACAACTTTAAAAAAAAAAAAAAAAAAAAAAAATCTTCGAAAATGCGACTTCTTTTTTTTTGTGTAAATCTTTGCAAATGCGATTTTTTTTTTTTTTTTTTTCCTATTTATACCTGACTGCTTGCGCAACCATCGCTCTCTGGGTGTTGCCAGTCCGAGGAGAGAGAGAGTGCTCGACCCCCCCCCCCACCCGGTGACTGCAGATGGTGTACCTATCAGGCCCGCCATGTTTGTGCAAAGTGGCAATGCATGCTGAAGCACGCTTGTAAATGCACATTTACCACAACGCATCTGCTCTGTGTGCCTTGTAAATCGCACCTCAGTGCGTTGCACAGTACAGCATAACGCGCTGCCGTGCATCACAATGCATGCTGTATATACAGTAAAACCTTGGATTGCGGGCATAATTCCTTCCAGAAACATGCTTGTAATCCAAAGCACTTGTATATCGAAGCGAATTTCCCCATAAGAAATAATGGAAACTCAAACGATTCGTTCCTCAACCATTTATTCATAAATCCTTCAGTTTATAGTCCATATAAAAAGATTATAGCAATGTGATAGGTTGTGTAACCATAAAATGTCCATCCACAAATGGAAGCCTCCACAAGGAGATCAGAAGTAAAATCCAGCAGAAGCTCCAGAGTATAAAAGAGAAGAGAGGAGCCTCTAAGTGTAGCAATGTGTTGCTAAATATTGTACCTTCATTAAATGTAACCATATTGCTACACTTATTCTCAATTTAATTTTATTAGAAAATTATTACACAAATAGACAAATATGCATACATTAATGGCATAATCATACCATCAGTCAATTTACAAATACTGATGGATGACTCTGATTGAGACCTTGATGTAAAGGGGGGACTCTGATGGGGACCCTGAAGAGGGGAAATTGTTGGGAATCCTGATGTATGGAGGACCTCTAATGGGGACCCTGAAGTAAGTGGGGACTTTGTAAGGGATCCTGATGTAAGGGGGGAGTCGGACCTTGATGTGAAAAGGGGGGGGGGGGGGACTCCAATGGGGACCCTGACGTATGGAGGGACTTTGTTGGGAATCCTGATGTATGGTAGCATGCTGATGGCGACCCTGAAGTAAGGGGGCTCTGAAATATACTGCTTTAAACGTGCAGTAAAGTACTGAAATATACTACGTTAAATGTGCAGTAATGTACAGCAATATACTGTGTAAAATGTGCAGTAATGTACTGAAATATACTGCATTAAACGTGCAGTAACGTACTGAAATATCCCACGTTAAATGTGCAGTAACGTACTGAAATATACTGCGTTAAATGCGCACCGACGCACTGCAATCTACTGCGTTAAATGTGCACTAACGCATTGAAATATACTGCGTTAAATGTGCAGTAACGTACTGCAATATACTGCGTTAAATGTACAATTACGTACTGAAATATACTACGTTGCGCACTAACGCACTGCAATCTACTGCGTTAAATGTGCAGTCACGTACTGAAATATACTGTGGTAAACGTGCACTAATACACTGGAGTATACAGTGATAAACGCACACTAACGCACTGCAATATACTGCAATGCACACTAACGCACTGCAATATACTGCGGTGTACACTAACGCACTGCAATATACTGCGATGTACACTAACGTACTGCAATATACTACGTTAAACGTGCAGTAACACACTGCAATATACTGCAGGAAACCTGCCCTGACAAATTTAAATGACACCAAAGTAAAAATTAATGATCGCACTACACTCACGCTGATTCACACTAAACTGATACTTTACACACTCAATAGAATCACAGTAGCCCACTATAGCTCTCTCCACGCCAATATCCCACTGAAAATGGCTGCTATGGGAAGAATATTTTTATAGTGTGGGGCGTGACTAAGAGCAATGAGCCTTATTTAGATTAGTCATTACCGTGTCCAATCATGGCTCTGACAGTGCTTTGTCCCCTGATTGGGCAAAGCTTTCATTGCTTCAGCCAATCAGGGCTTCCAATGCACTGTGCGGCGGCGCAGTGCATTGTGGTCGTTCGGCAGGCCGAACAAAGAGATTGATCGCCCCCCCCCACAATTTGAATGTTCGCCAAATGGGTGAACAGCCAATGTTTGGCCCGAACTCATGCTCGGGTTGTACTGTTCGCTCCAACACCACTCTTCATTTACTTTGCGTTCCATTATTTCTCATCGACTGTAATCTGCGACGGATCGCTCGTCAGCTGCCAATTGGAAGTTGCTACGTGACTGATTTCACCCGCCACCATTAGGAATTGATCACATGGCCTCTCCATTGGGCGTGACATCACGTAATCACTTACCTGTCACTGGTGGCATTTCATGGATGGATGATCAGCAGCTGCATGAGATGTGCGATGAGGATTATTTATCCACAATGTATCGTTCATCAGATGATTGTTGTTATTCATAACGCCTTCTTCACTTCTCGCTTTTTATTTTTCTCCCGTCTCATAAAAATGATGATAAATAAAAGTCCCACAAACAAGCCGTGTTTATAAACGGATGACACACAGACTCCGAAATAATGATGTCATCCTACAGCCTTCCACCAAACTCACAATATTGTGTTAGACAATCTACATTCATTAAAGTGATATCACCCGACGCCTCCAGCGGCTGATCGTGTCACTTACTGATGATGCAGCTTCTTTATCGCTAATCCTTGCCAAGGTTCCGGTATAAGTTGGCGCCATGACCGCTGCCCCAGGTCTCCTGTGCCAGGGTGGCTCCTTTTATCGTGCAGCACCCTATGGAGTCACACCCTTGTATGCAGAGACCAGAGTTGTGTCTCCTTACACTACCTTGGCTCGAGAGTAAATGGTAACTGTTCTCCGTCTTCTATAACCCAGTGGACCTTGGACCCGGGGCAAGGGGTGGCTGGGGCACTGTGGTATCATGTGAGGTGGGGAGGGGGGGGATTTCTGTTGGGACAGGGAATTTTGGGGGTGCCGGAGGGTACGAATTGCTCTAGAAGGGGACATTTGGGGGGGGGGGTGCTAGGAGTGGTGATTTAGGGGGGGGGGGGGGGTGTTAGGAGAGGGGATGGGGAAGAGGATTTGTGCTAGAAGGGGGGATTGGGTGGTTTGTGCTAGAAGAGCTGATATGGTGGGAGGAATTATGCGAGTAGGGAAATATTTTATTTTTTCGGGGTGGGATTTGTGCTAGTAGGGATGATTGGGGGTATTTGTGCTAGAAGGGGAAATTTGAGGGGGGGGGGATTTGTGCTAGAAGGGGAAATTTGAGGGGGAGGGGGATTTGTGCTAGTAGGGATGATTGGGGGGGATTTGTGCTAGAAGGGGAAATTTGAGGGGGGGGGGGATTTGTGCTAGTAGGGATGATTGGGGGTATTTGTGCTAGAAGGGGAAATTTGAGGGGGGGGGGGATTTGTGCTAGTAGGGATGATTGGGGGGGATTTGTGCTAGAAGGGGAAATGTGAGGGGGGGATTTGTGCTAGTATGTATGATTGGAAACTTTGAGGGGGGGGGGTGGAATTTGTGCTAGTAGGGATGATTGAGATGATTGAGGGGGATTTGTGCTAGAAGGGGAAATGTGAGGGGGGGGGGGGATTTGTGCTAGTAGGGATGATTGGGGGTATTTGTGCTAGAAGGGGAAATTTGAGGGGGGGGGGTGTGTGCTTGTAGGGATGATTTGGGGGGTATTTAAGCCAGAAGGGGAAATTTTTTTTGGGGGGGGGGATTTGGTGAATGTGCTAGGATAAAAGGATGTGTACTTGGAGAGGAAAACACTTTTTTTTTGGGGGGGGGGGCATTTGTGCTAGGGTGATTTGTGGTACAAAGATATGCACTGCTCCTCCCTCCTCCTCCTCCTTCCTCCCTTCTCCAAGCTAACCGACTCCATTAACTTGTTCCTGTGAAGATTGGAAGTTTAGAGAAGCAGCACTGTGTGCATCAATAGAAAAACACAGCCCAGTAGCCTAGTTTGGCAAGTCACACCCCCTGTCCCTGCCTCCCCCCCCCCCCCCCTTCAAGCTAACAGACTGACTCCAGACTGCAAAACCTATGGCTTGCCTTGGACTCGCCATACACTTTACAATCTGTCCATATCATCTCCATACAATCAACATTCGATCTACCAAAACTATGTAATATGAGGACCTACCTAAACTAGCCAAATAATTTTCATCTAATCAGACAGGCCCTTGCATTACATACTGGTTGGTCGGTCTAAAAGGGATTGTACCTTCAGATTGTAATGTGTGTGGTGAGCTTTAGGCCTGGTTCACGTTGCAGCAATTTGGCATGCGTTTTGACGTATTGCCGGCAATGGCACCACCCGAATCGGTGCGACGCCGCATTTGCGGTGCCGCACCGATTCCCAAAAGTAGTTTCTGTACTACTTTTGACGATTTCGGGGTGCGATTTTAAATAGACATCTGTGCAGAAACCCGGACAGATGTCTCTGAAATCTCCCCCGAAAGTCGGGACTGACATGCAGGAATGAAGTTCAGCTGAACTCGCACAATTTCGTTCCCGCTGTCAGTGCGAACCTAGGCTCAGAGGAATAAAAAATGAATGGGGAGAAAGTAATGCCACACTTGAAGGGGGTGGACAGCAATCGTTTATTGAAAATGAGGATCGTACAAATCAATCCGACGCATTTCGACGGGATTGCCTCCTTCTTCAGGACTGTTGGTATGCGTAAACGGAGAAAGGTGTGCTGCCTCTGTGTCATACAAGCTGATATCTGCTCTGCCCAGGAGCCCACCTTTCTCCGTTTATGCATGCCAACAGCCCTGAAGAAGGGGGAGGCAATTCCACCGAAACGCGTCGGATGGATTTGTACATGCCTTATTTAAAAAAAAAACAATTGTTCTCCCATTGAGTGTGGACACCGGGCGCTCCTCTCTCCTCATTCGAATGTCTGTCTTTTTCTGCTGAAGCGACACCGCTGTTGTAATCGGTAAGGAAGCAGCCCACACCTCCAAAGAGAGACGAACACCGCTGCGCGTCCCGCAGAACACCGAATAAAGACTAAGAACAATTCAACCTGCCCAGCGCGGCGCTTCGAGCTCAAACCAACCACTTTATAGGAACGACGACCGGTTGGGTCAGGTAGCTCTGGGTCCACGGTATCTGCTGGTGGGAGGAGTTTGCATTCTCCTCCAATGACAGACTACTGTGGGCGGAAGAGAGCAGGGAGAGGACCAATGGTATCGCTCACATTGGTTGTATCGTAGAGCACATATATGGCACGGGATATATTCGGCCAATGAGCTCACAGAGGGTAGTGACATCATAGAGGAGGGTGATGAGGGCCAATGACGGCCTACTGTGGGCGGAGGAGAGCAGGGAGAGGACCAATGGAATTGCAGCCAGTATCGCTCACATTGGTTGTATCGTAGAGCACATAAATGGCCCGAGGCTATATTCGGCCAATGAGCTCACAGGGAGGGTAGTGACATCATAGAGGAGGGTGATGAGGTCAGACCTAGGAGCTGGTAAACTATTAGGATATACATTGTAATGCGTTGCGCCTCATCCTGTTAGATTGGCCGCCGCCCACGGACGTAGGCGTTGTGCGGGCTGCAGCTGAAACGTTTTCTTGGGCAATTTGCCTGTCAGATGATCCTATTTTTAAAAAAACGTTCTCAGCCAGCCGCGCACGTTTCTATAGAAACTACAGACGGTAATAAGTTCCCTGCTACAGATCCCTCGCCAACAGATGCACGCAACGCAGGACCGCACCACAGAGAGGGGCGTCCGATGGGACTCTGACTCCGAGAATGGGTAGACGGCCACTGCAGTCCTGAGAGAGGCTGACGGCCCATCTCTCCATTCTGACCCCGCGGCCTCAGCGCCTCCTCTGGGGGTCACTAAAAACAGAGCAAGCGTGCATCTGGAAGGCATTGAAGCCAGAGGACCGGGATGGCCGTGTTAGGCGCCTTTCACACCCGTGCGACCTGAAAGTCGCGTGATTTTTTTGGACGCGATTTTGACGCGACTTGAAGCAATGCTTGTGTAATGTTGAGGTCCAGGGACTTCAAGTCGCCTCAAAATCGGATCAAAGTAGTACAGGGACTACTTTGAAGTTGCATAGATATGAATGGTACTCATTGAAAATCATGGAGTACGACTTTGTCATGTGACTTTGCAGTCCCAAGTCGCACAAGTGTGAAAGGGGCCTTTTTAGAGCGTTAGGAAGCGTTTAAACTGGAGTGAGATCATGTGATCGTCAACTGTCACTGGAGGCATTTCATGGATGACGTATCAGCAGATGCATGAGATGAGGATTATTTATTAACCCCTTCCCATCCGGGCCAATTCTGACACTTCGCTCCTACATGTTAAAAGCAACCTTTTTTTTTGCTAAAAAAAAAAAATATTTATATGTATGTGTGTATATTTTATTAATATTATTATTATTTTTTTTTTTTTTTTTTTAGCAGAGGCCCTATACCAGCGATGGCACCCCAGTTGTTTTGGAACTACGTTTCCCCACTCTGCAGTGTAGTTGAGTATCATGGGAAATGTAGTTCCAAAACAACTGGGTTGCCAAGGTTCGCCACCACTGCCCTATAGAATAAAATGGCGGGCGTTGCAATTTTTTATGTCACACGGTATTTGCGCAGCGGTTTTTTTAAACGCTATTTTTTTTTTTGGGGGGGGGGGGGGGACTTTCATGAATTGAAAACACTTGCAAAGCACCAAAGTTAGCCCAATTTTTTTGTATAATGTGGAAGATGATTTTACGCCGAGTAAATGGATACCCTATTTGTCATGCCTTAACTACATCCTGCCCGGCCTATAGCAGAATGAAGGTCGGGCGCTGGTTTCATTATTCTGACTGGGCGTCATATGACGTCCAGCAGGATAAGCCTCTCTTGTGCGCACCCCCCATGACAGCGATCGGTAGTGTGGTGTATCGCTCTGACATACCGCATCTCCGATCTTGGTACAGAGCCTATGACGTAAGCTCTTTACCATGTGATCAGCTGTGTCCAATCACAGCTGATCACATCATAACCAGGAAGTGCCGGTTATTGGCTTTAACTCTATTCACCCTGACAGGGCACGAGTGTAGGAGAGCCGATAAGCGGCACTCCTGACTGGGGAGCTGCGCTGATAATAGGCTGCACTGATAATTAATGCACCAATCGATGCCCATCAGTGCCACCTATCAGTGCTCCTTCTTTTAGTGCCGCCCCATCAGAACTGATCAAATGCCACCTCATCAGTGCCGCCTATCAGTGCCACCCATCGGTGCCACCTTTTTAGTGCCTCATCAGTGCCGCCTAAAATTTTCAGTTCTTCTTTTTTTTTTTTTTTTTTTTTTTATTTGTTTAGCAAAAAATAAAAACCCAGCTGTGATCAGATACCACCAAAAGAAAGATCCATTTGTGTGAAAAAAATGATAAAAATGTCATGAGTACAGTGTTGCATGACTGCGTAATTGTCATTCAAAGTGCGACAGCGCCGAAAGCTGACAATTGGCCTGGGCAGGAAGAGGAGAAGGTGCCCGGTATTGAAGTGTTTAAAATTGCGTCTGCCCGTGGAATGGCGGCAAACTATGGTGTCCTAAAATTTTTCACAGGTGACGCTTTAAGCGCTTTTTACAGGTTACCAGTTTAGAGTGGCACAGGAGGTCTGGTGCTAGAATTATTCCTCTCGCTCTGACGTTCGCGGCGATACCTCACGTGTGTGTGGTGCGATCGGGGCCGGGGACTAGGGGTGGGCAGGAGGGGGGGCGGCTGCCCTGGGCGCCATGTTTTATTGAAGGGATTGGGGCACCCCCTGACTAACCTCAAGGGAAGGGAGGGGGGCACAGTTTGGCATCTTCGCCCTGGGCGCTGGATGACCTTGTCCCAGTACTGAGTGCGATCACCGTTTACATATGTGTGTGGGAGAAACATATGCGTACGCACGGTGGGGCAAATTTTATTTTTAAAAAATTTTTTTTTTTACACTTTTTTTTTTTTTTTTTTTGGATTAACTTTGTTGCTATCACAAGGGGTGAATAACATCCCTTGTGATAGGATGGGCTGTGACGGGTCCTCTTTATGGAGAGATGTGGGGTCCGTTAGACCCCCACATCTCTCCTCTAGCCTCCCATGCAGCCGATCAGACACCGATCGTTCTGATTGGTCGCTTTCCGGCCACTGGTGGCCAGGTAAACAAAGAGGCGGAACCAGAAGTGACAAAATGCTCATCGCTCCTCAATGGGATGGTAGAGCCCGGGAACGGTGGCCACCGTAGGGGGGTGGGACCCCCTTCCGCCACCCACAGAAGCAATCGAGTGGTTAATTGGCCACTCGGATCACTTCTGCCTGAAAGGGAATCGCCAGCTGAAAAGATAAATACCGGGATGATGGCTGTAGGTGTAGGCACCATTCCGGTATAATCACTGAAACCCAAAGATGTCCTACAAGGCGGCAAGTGGTTAACAATGTATCGTTCATCAGATGATTGTTGTGTTCTCCATAAATCCTCCTTCACGTCTCGTTTTTTTATTTTTCTCCCGTCACATTAAATGATGAAAAGGTGATTAAATAAAAGTTCCTCCAAACAAGCCACGTTTTATAAACGGATGACACACAGACTCCGAAATAATGATCTCATCCTGCAGCCTTCCACCAAACTCACATTATTGTGTTAGAAAATCTGCATCCATCTGCTGAAAAACGTGTCCAATAAAATGGAATTTCTTCATAAATTTAGCACCCCCCCCCCCAAACTCCCTTTCCTAGCACACAATTCCTCTACCCCCATTCCCCCCCTAACACAAATGCCCCCAAATCTCCACTCCTAGCCACCCCCTTTCACTTCTCAAATCCTCTACCCCTCAAATTTACACATTCCCCATCTACCAGTAAAAATCCCCCCCCCCTCCCCCATTGACAAACCCCCCCCCCAGCACTAATCCCCCTCAAAGCCATATCACCTCTTCTAGCACAACCCCCCACCTTCCTAGCACAGTTCCTCTACCCCCATCCCCTCTTCTGACACAAATCCCCCAAAATCACCACTCCTAGCACCCCTCCTCAAATCAAATTTCCCCTCCTAGAACAATTCTTACCTACAGAGGTGTTCCAAATCCCCCCCCCCCATCTCCTTGTGGCAGCCCCCACCTCATCTGATACTAGAACAGTGCCCCTGCTCACCCTGCCCACCCTGGACTGTGCCCCTCCCTACCTGACTTTATATATGGGTGCCGCCTCACCCCTGCCATCAATGTGGGAGAGCTTCACCTAAAAGGGGCCTAGCACCTGGTGATACTACCTACTGTAAGTGTAGTGGCAAAGTAGCTTCCTGTGCTGGAGGTGGCCAATCAACCCCCCCCCCCCCCCCGGGGGCTGGTCAAAGTTTCAAAATCAGTTTCACCCGGAGTACCGCTTTAAGACACCCAGAGCGCTAACCCATTTTCTAGAGATGGAGGCTGGAAGCGTCCCTCCGCCCGAAGTCTTCATGAAGTCAATTAAGACGTTCCACTTCACTAAACCCTCCACGCCTGCCCTACGCGTTCCGCTCTACAGAGATAACCTACTTTCCTTATACTGCATTATCAGGCTCATATTTAATTGACTCGCCGAGGATGAAATCCACGCACTTTGTGTTTGGGGTGGAGCATCGCTTCGTATCGGGAAGTGTCCAGAGGTGACCCTCGTTGGCTCAGATATCGTTTTGCGTTAATTCCACCGCTTCCTACACTTTTCCTTTAAAGAGGAAGTAAACGTTGCCTTTTTAAAAAAATTTTTTTTGCTGACCTGCAAAGTAAAGGCGTAATGTGCTGGTATGCCTCTCATACTAGCACATTATGTGAAACTTACCTGCAAACAAATACCTCATTGTCTGCGCTGGAGGCCACATCCATCTTCGCCCATCTTCCTTTCCAGGTCCGCGGACTCCGGCACAGAGCTCTGCAGAAATGGCAATTTTTAAAAAAATTGAAAAAGAATGATAAAAATATAAGGTTACGTAATAAGCAATAATCGTGTAAAACAAATATACTGATCACCTTCCCAGAGCAGTACAGGGTCACTATGATGTAATGTCCACTATGGTGACACTGTACTGCTCTGGTGACAGTATTTAAGAAAAAAAAAAAAAAAGGGAAAAAGAATGATAAAAATATCAGTTCCATAATAAGCAATAATTGTGTAAAACAAATATCCTGATCACCTTCCCAGAGCAGTACAGTGTCAATATCGTGACACTACTGCTCTGGTGACAGTATGTAAAGAAAAAAAATTAAAAGAATTGTAAAAACAAAAAAAGAAGAAAAAATATAAAAAGAATGATAAAAATATCAGGTACGGAATAAGCAACAGTGGAAAAAAAAAATCCTGATCACCTCCTAAGAGCAGTATAGTGTCACTATGGTGACACTGTACTGCTCTGGTGACAGTATGTAAAAAAAAAAAAAAGTTTTTTTAAAGAATTGTAAAAAAAAAAAAAAGGAAAAAGAATGATAAAAATATCAGTTACGTAATCAGCAATAATTGTGTAAAACAAATATCCTGATCACCTTCCAAGAGCAGAACAGTGTCAATATGGTAACAATACTGCTCTGTGAACAGTATGTAAACATTTTTTTTTTTTTTTAAAGAATTGTAAAAAAAAAAAAGGAAAAAAAATGAAAGAAGATACAAATGTATTATAAGCAGTCTTATACCTCTGTATTTAATTCTTGTGCAGAAAAAAACCCTAATAAAAACCATTAAAATAAAACAATGTAATATAAGCAGTAACAGTGAAAAAAAAAACAACCTGATCACCTCCTCAGAGCAGTACAGTGTCACTACGGTGACACTGTACTGCTCTGGTGACAGTATGTAATAATTTTTTAGAGAATTGTAAAGAAATTTTTTTTTGAAAAAGAATGATAAAAATATCAGTTACCTAATAAGCAATAATTGTGTAAAACAAATATCCTGATCACCTTCTCAGAGCAGTACAGGGTCACTATGGTGACACTACTGCTCTGGTGACAGTATGTAAAAAAAAAAAAAAAAAAATCTGAAATTTGAATTTTAAATAGAATAATTTGAAAAGAATAGAATAGAAAATAAGAGAATATAATAAAACAGAACATCATAGAATAGAAAGTAAAATAAGAGAATAAAATAATTTTAAATATAAAAAAAAAAGGAATAAAACATAAAAGAACAGAAAAGAATAGAAAGAATAAAATAGAAATTAAGAGAATGGAATAGAGTAGAATATAATTAAATAGAAAAAAAAATAGACTAGCATAAAATGTATAAAGAATAAAATCCCCTTCAGAGCGCATGCGCCGATGACGTCATCAGCGGCGTATACACTAAACGGTGCAAGTTTAGGAGATATTTACAGCACCTACAGGTAAACCTTATTATAAGCCTACATATTGGTACAAACAAACCGGGGAAGTTTACTTCCTCTTTAAACCAATCCACCCAAAAGTGGCAATTCGGTGATTGGAGGAGTCTGGTGCTCTCGGCTCCTTGGACTATCAGTGGGGTGAATAAAATCCGGATACAATGTAATGAAATTCCTTCATAAGTAACAATTGTCTAAAATGTTTCATTTATATTCCTGTTTATTTTACTGTTGCTCTTCTCTGTTTGTGATCTCTTTTTCTGTAAATATTTTGCTTGCTTCAATTTTCTTGTCTTTTCATTATAAAAAAAAAATATCTAAAAATCGTTAAACTTCACACTCTCCGGACACTTTAATGGGTCCCCCTTGCTAGTAGCGGGTTGGACCCCCTTTTGCCTTCATTCTTGGTGACATAGATACAACAAGGTGTTGGAAACGTTCCTCAGAGATTTTGCTCCATAGTGACATGATAACATCACACAGTTGCTGCAGATTTGTCGGCTGCACATCCATGATCTCCCGTTCCACCACATCCCAAAGGTGCTCTATTGGATGAGATGTGGTGAGTGTGGAGGCCATTGGAGTGCAGCAGGGACGTGCGGTGAGGTTGGTGGCTGGTGAGGCTCTGGCTAGTATCAGAGCCAGATACATACAGGTTACATACGCCGCGATCGTTAGAGCGAGAGCAATGATTCTAGCACTAGACCTCCTCTGTAACTCTAAACAGGTAATCTGTAAAAAAAATGTAAGCGTCGCCCTTTGGAGATCTTTAAGTACTGAAGTTTGGTGCCTTTCCACGAGTGTGCGCAAAGCGTGACATGTTGGGTATCTATTTACTTGGCGTAACATCATCCTTTACATTATACAAAAAAATCGGGGTTATCTTTTTTTTTTTTTTTTGTATATATTCATGAAAGTTTTTTTTTCCCCCCAAAGAAAAGCGTTTGAAAAATTGCTGAGCATATACCGTGTAAAGTAAAAAAGTTGCAACGACCACCATTTTATTCCCTAGGGTGTCTGCTAAAACAATATAGAGAATGTTTGGGGGGTTCTGAGTAATTTTCTAGGAAAAAAAAAAAGATGATTTTTACATGTAGGAGAGAAGTGTCAGAATTGACCTGGGTGGCGAGGGGTTAATTACCATTGACAGATCCCCGTTCTGGCTCTCTGTGGAGCGATCGCGGGTGGTCGGTGGACATGGCAACCGCCGGTCACACGCATCGGCTCCATCGCATCGGCGCACACTGTATCTATTGCATGAACCAACATACAGCTACGGCGATTCGCACAATAGAGCCAACCTGTAGCAGTATAATGATGGTGGCGTTTTGGATAAAGGAAAGAGGCTCTTACGGGGTTATAAACCCCCCCCCCCCCTTACTTTATCCAAAATGGGGGGGGGGGGGAGACATTTTTTTGTAGTTCTACTCTAATCTCAGCCATATCATATATTGTACAGTGTCATATGTTTACCTTGTTTTATGGATGTAATGCATTAGTCCATGTACCTCATTCAAAGTCCCCAAAATCCCCCTCTTTGTTGCAATTAACAGGGATGGAGGCCCCCCCCCCCCCCCCAGCAGGTGCTTCATTTAAAGTCCCAACTTCTCCTTTTTAATCAAATACTTTAACCACCTTTAATACCGGGCACTTTCACCCCCTTCCTTCCCAGACCAATTTTCAGCTTTATGCTCTCACACTTTTAATGACAATTGCTCAGTCATGCTACACTGTACCCAAATTAACCACTTGCTTACCGAGCACCTAAACCCCCCTCCTGCCCAGACCCATTTTCAGCTTTTAGCGCTGTCACTCTTTGAACGACAATTGCGCGGTCATACAACGCTGTACCCAAATTACATTTTTATTATTTTTTTCCCCACAAATAGAATCTCCTTTTTGGTGGTATTTGATCACCTCTGGGTTTGTTATTTTTTGTTAAAAAAATTAAAGACCGAATTTAAAAAAACAAAAAACAAAACCGTTTCATATTTTGTTAATTTTGCAAACAGGTAATTTTTCTCCGTCATTGATGTACGCTGATGAGGCTACATTGATGGGCACTGATGGGCACTAGTAGGCAGCACTGATGGGCACTAATAGGGGACACTAATAGGCGGCATTGGTGGGCACTGAGTTAGCATTGGTGGGCACTGATGGGTGGCATTGGTGGGCACTGAGGTGGCACTGATGGGCGGCACTGAAGGGCATTGATAGGTGGCACTGAAGGGCACTAATAGGTGGCGCTGGTAGCTGGCACTGATGGGCGGCAGTATTGGGTACTGATCGGCACTGCTAGGTGGCACTGATGAGGCACTGATTGGCACCACTGGTGGGCATTGATAGCTGGCACTTGTGGGCACTGATAGGTGACACTTCTGAACTGTGGGCACTGATTCGTGGCACTATGGGCACTGATTTGTGGCACTGGCAGGTGGTACTGGTGGGCACATATGAGGCTCTTCTTTTTCGGGACCGATGTCCCTTCAAACAGAAGCCGGTGATCGGCTTTTTGTCTTCTCACGCTGTCAGCGTGAGAAGAAAATAAAAACGATTACCGATCTTCTGTTTACATCATGTGATCAGCTGTCATTGGCTGACAGGTGATCACGTGGTAAGGGGCCGGGATCTGCGATCACCCGAGTCTTATTGACTCGAGTGATCACAGCGCGCGCCCTTCAGGTGGGCGTGGTGAGCCTGCAAAGGGGAGGACATCTATAGACGTACTCCTGGCAAAGCAGATCCGCGCTGTAGCCGTCATTCGTATCTGAAGCAGTTACATTTTTTGTTCACACAAATAGAGCTTTCATTTGGTGGTATTTATTCATCGCTGGGTTTTTTATTTTTTGCGATATAAGCGACAAAATAGTGAAATTTCAAAAAAAAAAAAAAAAAACAATATTTTCTTCTTTTTGTTTTAAAAGAAATCCAATAAAATCAAATGTCATCATTAATTTAGGCCAGAATGTATTCTGCTACATGTCTTTGGTAAAAAAAAAAAAAAAAAAAATCCAGATAAGTGTGTGTGTGATAATTGGTTTGTGTGAAAGCTATAGAGTCCACAAGCTATGCTACATATCATTGAAAATTGATCAATCCTGATTCACTGACCGCGATCTCATTTCTTGAGGCTCTAAAATGTCAGGACAGTACAGATATCCCCTCACCTCCAACAATTAACCCTTTTTGTAAAGATGACACTCCAAGGTATTTACTAAGAGGCTTAGTGAGTTTTTTTGAAGTTACATTTTTTTGCCCGCAATAGTTTGGAAAATGAAGATTCCCCCCCCCCACCCCCACAAAATTGTCATATTAACAAGTTATTTCTCACACATGAAATAGATAAACTTGCAATTAAACCCCAAAATACATTCTGCTACTCCTGAGTATGGCGATACCACATGTGTGAGACTTTTACACAGCCTGGCCACATAGAGAGGCCCAACATGCAGGGAGCACCTTCAGGTGTTCTAAAGGCATAAATTACACATTTCATTTTCCGAAGTACAGTAAAACCTTGGTTTGAGAGCGTTTTGCAAGACAAGCAAAATTTTTAAATAAACTTCGACTTGATATACAAGCGATGTCTTGATATAGAAGTAGTATCATGTCACAACTGAGTATAAAAGAGAAGAGAGGCGCCTCTAAGTGTAGCAATATGGTTACATTTAATGAAGGTACAACATTTAGACACACATTGCTACACTTAGAGGCTCCTCTCTTCTCTTTTATACTCTGGAGCTTCTGCTGGATCTTACTTCTAATCCCCTTGTGGAGGCTTCATAGTTACATAGTAGGTGAGGTTGAAAAAAGACACATCAAGTCCAACCTATGTGTGTGATTATGTGTCAGTATTACATTGTATATCCCTGTATGTTGCGGTCGTTCAGGTGCTTATCTAATAGTTTCTTGAAACTCCCCCGCTGAGACCACCGCCTGGAAGGAAATTCCACATCCTTGCCGCTCTTACAGTAAAGAACCCTCTACGTAGTTTAAGGTTAAACCTCTTTTCTTCTAATTTTAATGAGCGGCCACGGGTCTTGTTAAACTCTCTTCTGCGAAAAAGTTTTCTCCCTATTGTGGGGTCACCAGTACGGTATTTGTATATTGAAATCATATCCCCTCTCAAGCGTCTCTTCTCCAGAGAGAATAAGTTCAGAGCTCGCAACCTTTCCCCATAACTAATATCCTCCAGACCCTTTATTAGCTTTGTTGCCCTTCTTTGTACTCGCTCCATTTCCAGTACATCCTTCCTGAGGACTGGTGCCCAGAACTGGACAGCATACTCCAGGTGCGGCCGGACCAGAGTCTTGTAGAGCGGTAGAATTGTCGTTTTATCTCTGGAGTTGATTCCCTTTTTAATGCCGATATTCTGTTTGCTTTGTTAGCAGCAGCTTGGCATTGCTGAGCCTATCATCTACTAGGACCCCCAAGGGCTTCCATTTGTGGATGGACATTTTAAGGTTACACAACCTGGTCACATGGCTATAATCTTTTTATATGGACTATAAACTGAAGGATTTATGAATAATTGGTTGTGGAACGAATCATTTGAGTTTTCATTATTTCTTATGGGGAAAATCGTTTTGATATGCAAGTGCTTTGGATTACAAGCATGTTTCTGGAAGGAATTATGCTCGCAATCCAAGGTTTTACTGTATCTATCGCATTTTTGAAAGCCCTGAAGCACCAGGACAATGGAATAAAAATGTGGCAGAAAATCACTGAGATATGTCTCAGTCATATTCCTGTCTGCCGTGGCAGCGTGTATCACAGATTTTTCTTGAGATCAGAATTGTTAACTGCACATACTGTGATTGGTGCTTGTTTTTGATTTTAAAAAAATTTAAAAAAAAATTTTTTTTTAAAAATGCGTGATGGCAGCCATTGCTGTTTGTCTAAAAGGTTACATGCGCAGTTAAAGGACCCCCAGTGACGATCGCTCTCAGTCTACTGGTACTTGGAATATTGTTCCACGAGCTGGGGGCTGGGCGTGCCGGTGTCACGTTATGATGGATAGTGGATTTTGCGATTGGCGTACAAATACATATGGTTATTATTTTTATTTTATTATTTTATTTAACACAATCAAGTAACTTGGTGTTTCACTCTGAAGGAATGTAACATTCACTCCCCCCCAGGGGCGATGGAGATGTACTTTTTTTTATTCCTCTGTGTGCTCAGTTATTGGTTTGACCCTTCATAGATGGGCCCCTTTGGGGCCACACTTGCGTAGCGATCTCGAGATTTTCTGATGGGCTGTGAATTGTTATTTTCTGGAGATTTTGTGAACCGTATAAAGATGTGATGTGACCGGCCGGTTCCCTCCTGACTGGAATAAAGAGTCTGCAGATGGAAGGGCCATGAATTATAAATGTATATTGCGGAGCTGCTTTCCCGGCTCTTTGCACATACCGATAATGCTTCTTACCTTTTTCCAGGCTCGTGGATCGGACACCCTGGATACCGCCACAGAAGGAGCCGGGCACCTAATATCCTCGGCAGCGCCCACCAGTGTCAAGGGGAGGCCAACTAAGAGGTACAGTGTGGGGGGGGGGGGGGGCATTGGTGTGCCCAGCCTATTGCTTTAGGGGTGTGCAACCCAGAGCACAAACACACATGCGTGTATATCAGCAGAGCAGTGGATGGTGTCAGTTTTCATTTTTATTCGTTTTTATTTATTAATTTCATTTATTTTTATTTTTTTATTATCTTTTTACATTTTTTCTTTTTCTTTTTTTTTTTTTTTTTTTTTTTTGTAATTTTCTTTTACAATATTATTTTTTAGAATTTTTTTTTTTTTTTTTTTTTTTTTTTTTTTTTTACAATTTATTTTTATTTTCATTTTTTTTGTATTGTTATATTTTATATTTAGTACCATTTATTTTTTATTTTTATTTTTTGACAATATTTTTTTTTTTAATAGAAGCCCTGTTGGGGGGGCTTTGGTGAAATATCAAGGGTCTCTAAACAGATCCCCAATGTCTCCTTTTTGAGACAGAGCTTCCCCAGTCCTTTTCTCTGCAGCCTGAGCTGCACTGGACACAGTGAATGAATGGGAGGCGCTCTGTGCTGAGTGGCTTCCTGTTCATCCACAAACCGAATCATAGTAAACAGTTTACTATGCTTCGGTTATGGATGAACACAGGAACGATCTGTACAGATCATTCACTGCATTTGTTCAGAGAAGAATACACAAGTATACAAAAACATCCCCTGCAGCAGCCAGCGAGAGAGGAGGGAAGACGTCAGCACTGCAGGGGGAAGACTTTGGGTGGCAGGAAGCCGGGGGAATCGGCACCGCACAGGGTAATTAGGGTGTACCCAGCACACCTGGCACACCCTATGGTGGTGGTGGGGGGGCTGTGGCTGCAAAGGGAAAAGCTCTGAGCTAACTTCAAGTTATAGAACTATTTGAAGGACTTCAATATGACACTTGCATTTTGCTGTGCCCTATTTACATTTATTTGCTGTATCCTGTACAGGTCTGCAGTTGATTCCTCTGGTGACTGTCTGCATATCAGCCAACTGCTCAGCTTTCCTTAGCAGCAGCTGCTGAGATAAAATCTCAGCCATTGTTTTGAACCAGTCATACCTGACTGGTAGGCTTACATTGAGGAGCAGCTAAAGCACAAGCACTTTGCAGCGCACAAATCCCGGAAGCACTGCCTGTTGTAACACCGTTTCTCTTAAGGGTTTCTGCATGCAGTTCAAGGTCCGGTAGGTGGACTATTCACATTACTCCCTACACCGTAGGAGCTTACAATCGAATAAGCTTATTACAGTCATATAGTGGCATATTAGGCCCAACTATGATTGGAACATGACTTACCGGTTTATTTTTGGACTGTTAGAGGAAATTGAGCGATTCTGATGTTGCAACAGACAGGAACCTTGCCAGGGATAACCGCATGTTTTACATTACGATGGAGAAACAAGGAAACCTTTTGTTTTTTCTCTTTAGCCTTGCCTGCTGCTTATCATTCATCGAAACTGCATAGGCATTTAGGGGGTGGAGATATATAGATATAGATATATATATATATATATAGATATATATATATATATATATCTATATATATATATATATATTAATATTATTGCGTAGCTTTTCATACATTGAAACCGCATATAAATTTGTTCTGTGCAAATGGGGTACAGGTGAATGTTCTCAGGCTATATACTCTGCAGATCGAATGTGGGAAAAATACAGCATTATGGCCACTAGATGGAGCTGAGAAGCATACCTATATCCTATGATTAGCGCCATCTAGTGACCCTAATGCAGTATTTTCCCCATTCCCACATTCGATCTGTAGCGGACACGGCCTGAGAACTTTTGCTTTTGCCCCATTCGCACAGAACAAATTTTATATGCAGTTTCAATGGATGAAAAGCTATGAAATTTTTTTTATTTTATTTTATTTTTTTAAATATAGATACCCTTTAAGTGTGCAGCTTATAAAATTGGCTCATTTACTTCCTAGCTGCTCCCCCAGTTTTAGAAACCTTCCAGAGATTGAAGAGTCGGAGTGTTCTTGCACCAGTATCAAGAATAATCATTTGCAGGCATGTAGTGAGGGCAGCTCTCTGTAAAACAAGTGAATCCAACAGAGGTCATTGTTGTAGTCGGGGCCGCAGCAAGGGTGGGCAGGAGGGATGGCTGCCCTGGGCACTGTGGTATCATATGAGCTATGAGGAGATGGGGGGGGGGGGGGGATTTGTGCTGGGAGGGGGAATTTGGAGGGCAACAGGGGGTAAGAATTGTCCTAGGAAGGGAAATTTGGTGGGTGTGCTAGGAGGGGTGATTTGGAGGGATTTGTGTTGGGAGAAGGGATAGGGGAGAGGATTTGTGCTAGGAGGGGGGATTTTGGAGATTTGTGCTAGAAGAGGTGATATGGTGGAGGGAATTTGTGCTAGAAGGGGATTTTTTTTTTCTATTGAGGGTGGGGGGGGGGGGATTTGTGCTAGTAGGGATGATGATTGGGGGGCATTTGTACTAGAAGGGGAAATTTGGGTGGGAGGATTTGTGCTAGGAGGGAGATATTTGAGTGGGGGGGGGGGAGGATTTGTGCTCGAAAGGGGGATATTTGGAGTGGTGGGGGAGGATTTATGCTCAGAGGGGAAATTTGAAGGGTATAAAATCTGTGCTAGGAGGGGTCTTTTTTTTTTTTTTTTTTATTTTTTTTTTAGGGGTGATTTGGAGAAAGAGAAATTGAGCTTGAAGGAGGGTTGGGGGAGGGCGCAAAGGTTTGTGCCGGCAGGGGGGATGTCAGCAAGGGGCAGATTGGTACTGGGAGGAGGGGGAATTTAGATTAGTGCTCAATTTTGAGGGGGAGCAGTTGTGCGAGAAGGGGACATTTGAGGGGGAGGGTCTGTGCTTGGAGGGGGGATTGGTGGCAGGATTTGTGCTAGGAGGGGGAATTTGAAGTGGGGGGTGAGGATTCATGATCAGAGGGAAATTTTGAAGGGTATAGGATCTGTGCTAGGAGGGGTTGTTGTGTTTGTTTGTTTTTTTTTGGGGGGGGGGGGGGGGTTGTGCTGGGGGATTTGGGGAAAGAGAGGAATTTGGTTTAAAGGGGGCATGGGGAGGGGGCAGGTTTGTACTGGGAGGGTTTGGGGAATTTTGATCAGTGCTCAGTTTTTTGGGTGGGATATTTTTGCTGCCAAACAATGCTCATACATCTTGAAGTGGGGGGGCAGGGGTGTATGCTTGACCTGGGCTCTAGGTGTCCCAGCACTGGTAGTAGAGGCAGAAAAGATGAGCAAAAAGTGAGAACACCAGAAATGTTAAATTGGTCCAGTTGATTATTTTCCAAAGTGAGAGTCACAGGAGTAACCAACGCGTTTTTGGGGGCTCATCCATCCCCCTTTATCAGAGGTTGTAGTTGCAGAATAAAAGACTCGATGGCACACTGAGTCGGAATTAAATGGTTAAAAAGAGCCTAACATTACATTGAAAGGCTCATCCAGGATGCCAGTCAGACAACAACTACAAGCCCTGGTGATCCTGAAATGCGTTGGAAACTCTCTTTGGCAAATAAAAATCAACATGATCTATTAAACTTAGCTGGCACTCTGACTTCTTGACAGTTTTACAAAGTTTGCATGGGTGACAGGTATTCTTTAACTCTGACTTTTTCCATTTATTGTTGTGTTTTTATTTATTTATTTATTTTTCATTTATTTATTTTTGTAATATTTACTTTCATTGCCACTTTTTTAGGGTGACACGTGGCCCTTTTGTAAAGCTGGCAGACTGTGCCCATTATCACTATGAAAATGTTAATTATGGCCCGATCCAGGTAAGAAACACACTTTAGTTTTTGTATATTTAAGCGTATCTTTGGCAAAAACCTTTTCCTGTTGAGTTTCTGGAACCGGAAGTGAAGGAAAGTTTATCAATGATACCCAGACAGCAAAAAATCACCTGCCAGGTGTCTAAACCCTTCCCTACTCCATCCAAATCATTTTCATAGATGCCAACTGTCCCGGATTTTCCGGGACAGTCCCGATGATGCTATGTCCTGGGTTCACAGTCTTACCCTTGATTGGGTTATTGCACATAGTAACTCAAAGGCATTCATAATGGTGATCTGGGGCAGTGAGTGGGCGGACCCTAAATAATTAGAGGCGGGGGTTTAGACAGGTCACTCTGGTAATTAGGTGGAGTGGGTGGGACCGTCTGGTCACTGGGCGTGGGTGGGATTAACTGTGATACAGGGATGGGGACTGAAATACTGGTAAGTATGCATTTGTGTACCCAAATAGGTAGAGCTGAGTTCTTACTTTACTGTCTCTGAAACCATTGATCTAAATCAGATCTCTCGCTACGGTTTCCTGGCAGGGATACAAAGTAGCACAAGCAGAGGGGCGAATCCAGAGATCATATAATTTAAAAAAATAAAAAATTAATCACCTTTTATAAAAAAAAAAAAAAAAATCTGTCTTGAGCTACAATCCAGTGACGTTGCCTAGGCTGAGAAAATGTCCTTACTCTGCTGCAGGCAGGAGGAAGCATTTCCTCAGTCTCCTCCTCCCCAGTGATCACTCAAAGTTTTAGACAGTACATTGTAACTTGGTAGCTAGTCACAAGGTACAGTAGGGACTGATCTATTTATGACGGGCAGGCAATGCACATTTACAGTTTATTCAACAAGAAAAGAATATTCTGTAAATGAATGATTTCACTTTTGTGCATGGCTGGAAAGTTGTGTTTACTTTTAAAATAAGACCAGAATTTTTTCTCCCTCTCAGCTCGCCCTATCGGACTCTCGCCCGGAGGACTCCAGCGTCAGTGAACCAGAGGCGGTTTACATCGTACAGGTCACATGCCAAGTAAGCCCGGCGTACACTGACACCGCATGAAAAATCGCCACTTTATTATTTTACCGTTTTTACTGCCCCGCTCACAGGAGCTGCCAACGCCAAGAACACCGCGCCCATGTCACTGACCCAAAAAGAATTGTATTGTTTATTTTTGTTGTCTAAATATATATATGTGTTCTATTTTAATAATATACATTTGGCTATCAATACAAATTTGATACTTTGTCATTTACCACATTTGTCATTTAATCAAATAATGAAATTCACTTTATCTAAGATTTATCTTTAGGAAACGTAAAAGATGCTTTTCTTGTCATTCCAAAACATTTTACGTATGTCTTTCCTATGAGACTTATAAAATAGGGTACTCAGGTCCTGATAATAACAATAAGTCGTCGTCTTCCTTTCTTCTTCTTCTGTTTTTCTTTCTTTTTTCTTTATTTCTTCTTTTTTTTAAATCTTCCTTCCTTCCTTCTTCTTTCTTCTTCCTTCCTCCTTCTGTCTTCCTTATGTAAATTATGAAATGGGGTACTCTGGTCCTGATAACAACAATAAGTTGTCTTGTTTCTTCTTCTTCCTTTTTTTCTTCTTGTTTCTTTTTCCTTCTTTCTTTTTTTCTTCCTTTTTTTCCCCTTCTTTTTTTTTATCTTTCTTCATTTCTTTTTTTGTCTTCCTTATGAAAATTATGAAATGGGGTACTCTGATCCTAATAATACCTTTTTAAGGCTTTATATACACTGCTGCTGGTATACGGACGTTTAAGAGCAGTTGGGCATTTTTTTTGGCTGCCCCTGAACTCTCCTCTGTTATCTTATCAGTACATACATGTACACAGGGTCATTTATAGTTGTTTCCAGGCAGCTGAGTTCAGAAGCATTTTTTGGAAAGCAACAAAAATGCGTTCAGAACTAATATTCAGAGGCATTTGAAACGGCAAACGCCTGTAACAGCTTTTAAGCATGTGTAAACGTGGTAACTCGCATTTAGCTGCATTGCGTTAACAGGCAAATTTACATTTTTGACTATTTGAATGGAAAAAAACGCTTCTAAACGCAAACGCGGCAAAACTGACGTTTTTAAACGTCGGTTACTATCTGTCAGGTTAAGTCGTTCAGGGGAGGTTGTATAACGTCCCGTGTACATTAAACCTAATTCCAATTCCTCCTTCCTTCTTCCTTCTCTCTTCTTTCCATCACTTGTGAATCAAATAATGAAATTAACTTTATCCAAAGTTTATGTTCAGGAAACGAAAAAGATTATTTTATTGTCATTCCAAAGCATTTTACGTATGAAAGAGAATGAAATGGGGTTTTCAGGTCCTGATAATAATACGTTTGTTCGTTCTTTCTTTCTTTCTTTCTTTCTTTCTTTCTTTCTTTCTTTCTTCTTATCTTTCTTTCTTTCTTTCTTTCTTCTTATCTTTCTTTCTTTCTTTCTTTCTTCTTATCTTTCTTTCTTTCTTTCTTTCTTTCTTTCTTTCTTTCTTTCTTTCTTTCTTTCTTTCTTTCTTTCTTTCTTCTTATCTTTCTTTCTTCTTATCTTTCTTTCTTCTTATCTTTCTTTCTTTCTTTCTTTCTTTCTTCTTATCTTTCTTTCTTCTTATCTTTCTTTCTTTCTTTCTTTCTTTCTTTCTTTCTTTCTTCTTCTCTTTCTTTCTTTCTTTCTTTCTTTCTTTCTTTCTTCTTCTCTTTCTTTCTTTCTTTCTTTCTTTCTTTCTTTCTTTCTTTCTTTCTTTCTTTCTTTCTTTCTTTCTTTCTTTCTTTCTTTCTTTCTTTCTTTCTTTCTTTCTTTCTTTCTTTCTTCTTATCTTTCTTTCTTCTTATCTTTCTTTCTTTCTTTCTTTCTTTCTTTCTTTCTTTCTTTCTTTCTTTCTTTCTTGTCTTATGAAATAGGGTACTCAGGTCCTGATAATAACAGGACCTTCTTTTCTTCTTCCTTTTTTTTTTTTTTTTTTTCTTCTTTCTTTCTTCTTCTTCTTCTTCTTCTTCTTCTTCTTCTTCTTCTTCTTCTTCTTCTTCTTCTTCTTCTTCTTCTTCTTCTTCTTCTTCTTCTTCTTCTTCTTCTTCTTCTTCTTCTTCTTCTTCTTCTTCTTCTTCTTCTTCTTCTTCTTCTTCTTTTTTTTCTTTTTTCTTCTTCCTTCCTTCCTGCCTTCCTTCCTTCCGAAAATGATGAAATGGGGTACTCGGGTCCTGATGATGATAATAATAAGTCGTCTTCTCTCTTCTCCCTTCTCTCTTCTCCTTCTTCTCTCTTCTCTCTTTTTCTCTCTTCTTCTCTTCTCTTCTTCTTCTCTCTTCTCTTCTCTTCTTCTTCTCTCTTCTCTTCTTCTTCTCTCTTCTCCTCTCTCCTTCTTCTCTCTTCTCCTCTCTCCTTCTTCTCTCTTCTCTCTTCTCCTTCTTCTCTCTTTTCTCTTCTCCTTGTTCTCTCTTCTCCTCTCTCCTTCTTCTCTCTTCTCTCTTCTCCTTCTTCTCTCTTCTCCTTCTTCTCTCTTCTCCTTCTTCTCTCTTCTCCTCTCTTCTCTCCGCTTTAAAGCTCTTGTGAGATTTTAGTGATGGATTTATATAACTTTTATATGATAAAAATAAAAGAAATGTTCAGTTTACAGATCTGCTTTAAACTGAAATAAATAAAAAGTCTGTATATTCCCTTTGATGCTATTTAATGAGAATCGACCCCAGGACTCCAGTAGAGATGTAATATTTAAACGGGCGATAAAACGCTCTCTTGAGATGCCAAGTCATATAAAGTCTGATGTATAATTTGATATAAACAGACATAATATCTCCCTATAGGCATTGGGCGGATTTGTTCTGCGAGGTCCCCATTGTCCTTGTCACGGCGTATTCGCGGGAAATGTTTTTGTGTCCCCCTCACCGTAACTCTACAGAACACAGCTGTGATAGTTCTAATTGGATGCAAGAGCGGCGACCCCTACAAATCCTCTTCCTGGGCCCCCCCTCCTGCTTCTCCCCCCTCCCCCGCTTTGACAGTTAGCCGTTGCTATGTCATCCAATTCACTCCAGCGATTTTCTTCATAGGAACGCTGCGGCCTGAAATGAGGACATCAGAAATAATTAGGTACTCCGAGGCGTCCCTGGAGGAAGCTGGGCTGGAGCAGCTAAGGGAGGGCTCTGGGCTAAGTTAAGATGTTTCTGTAGTTTTTAATGGCAGAGATACGTAGATGTCTATATAGAACATATTCGGTTGATTTGCTAAAGGAAAATAGGATGTTCACTTTTCCCTTAATTTAGTGAATGAAGAGATACACTGCTGACTTCCATCATCCAATCATGTGCAAAAATGCAGTTTATTACATTGTATGTGATTGGATATTCTTTGCAAAGTGAATTTTCTGCACATTCACATTTCCAAAGCGTTCATCGTTTATTTTCATTCGTGTTTTTGATGCTTTTTTTAATGTGTTTTGCATTTTTGGGGATGTGGTAAGGTTGCTAGGAGAAGGACGAGTCAGTTGTCATGCAGTAAATCGCATCAGAAATGCATGTACATTCATTTTTCATGCATTTTTGTTGCAATTTCATTGAAGCCTATAGAGCCAAAAATGCACCGTGCTGCGTGCAGTTTTCAATGGCGGAGATATGTATATGTCTATATAGAACATATTCTGGTTGATTTACTAAAAGCAAATAGGCTGTTCACTATCCCTTAAAGTGTAAGGTGTCTCCTCTATAAGGTGAAATTACACTGGACCCCCTCCCAAACCCCCACCCCCGGTCTTGCTATACCTGAGGCCGGCGATCACCCGCTAGGAGATTGCTTCACTGGTCCAGGGATTTGAAATCCTTGCAGCTTTCTCTCTTCTTCTCCCCCGCTGACAGGACGGGCTAGGCGGGTTCTGATTGGTCGGCACCGACCAATTAGAATGCCTCCTATATGTACCTTTTTACGAGGTACGTTTTAGGTGATTAAGCCGCTGGGACTTCAAATCCCAGGACCGGTGAAGCGGTGTCTCGATGTTTCCTAGCAGGTGATCACAGATTCTGTAAATGTGAACCTACCCTTTCACTTAGTGAATGAAGGGATGCACTGCTGACTTACATCATCCAATCACATGCAAGCAAATATACAGTTTTTTTTATTACCTTATGCGCAGTAGTGGCTGGTGGGATTTTTTTTTGGGGGGGTGTGGCGAACCACCCCCCCCCCCCCCCGGGCAGCCGGTGGAGCGGCACTAGCACAACTGCCACCTACCCATCCCCCGACGGCACGGCACTTACACCCGCTGTACTTACCCTGGATGCAGGCGGTGAGAGCAGCGGTTGTAGCTGATGCGGCTGTCTTTAAGCGTGGCAGGCTGAGGGAAAGCTGCTTCGGTGTCCTCTCCTGGAGCAGCTTCCACGGTGCGTCTCCTCTCTGCTCCTCATGCTATGTATGAATCTATCCATTGCATATAGGGGGTGGCAAGGAGAGAGGGGGCGGTGCCCCTAATGGACGGGCTGCCACTGCTTATAAGTGATTGGATATTCAGCAAATTTTCAGCACATTCACTTAGCCTAGGTTCACACCTATGCTTGTGTGGTTGATGCATTTTTGAGTCCTGTTTTCCAAAGTGTTCTGCATATATTTTATTTTTATTTTTTTTAATTTTGATGCTTTTTTAATGTGTCTTGTGTTTTTGGGACGTGGTAAGGTTGCTAGGAGGAGGAGTCAGTTGTGCAGGAAATCGCACCAAAAATGCATGTGCATTTGTTTTTCATGCATATTAGATGCAATTCCATTGAAGCCTATGGAGCCAAAAATGCACTGCCAAAAAAAAAAAAAAAATCCCTCCCAACTTTTCCAAAAAAATGTACCGGTGGTAACTGCATAGATGTGAACGGGATCCATAGGCACTAATGTTAAATGGACTGTAATGTGTTTCTGCAAACGCACTGCAAAACGCTAAGCTAAGGAAACTTCCCTTGAAAAATTAGCAGCCCATTTGCCCTTCCTGAATCAACCTCACCATCTCTCAGCTTATGAATCTGGTTGCTGTTAATTGAGGATGAAGAGCCAATGGGAGCTGAATATCATAATATATAATAGCGGTGTTACTTCTGCTACTATACATGACCACTTCCAATGTCAATGGTTGGTAAGGAAGCTGAGTTTCCAACAACCATTGACATCACCAACCCTATTCACTTACATGGCAAGGAAACCCCCCCCCCCCCCCAAAGAAAAAAAACCTCCATACCAGACCAGCAGAAGGCCAGGAAAGAGGGGGAGACCAGAGTGCACCCACCTCCTGAACCATACCAGGCCGCATGCCCTCCACATGAGGGTGTTACATCTCGTGTTCATGAGGACAAGGGCCTCATCCCCACAACCCTGGCCTGGTGGCTGTGGGGGTCTGCGGATGGGGGGGCTTATTGGAATCTGGAAGTGTTTTTGTTTTGTTTTTTTTTAACATTTTGTCTCCGGTTGACTTGAGTGGGGTTTGGATTCGGCACTTAAACTTTTACTCTTTGTTTATTGAACCCGCCTTGAACCTGAACTCAGGTGTGTTCTGCTCATTACTATGGTGAATATGCAAAATTTGCTCCTAAGACAGACTTGAAATTTCAAATTTAAATGGTGAAAAAAAAAAAAAAAAAAAAAAAAAAGTTTTCAAAGCACAAGCTTCTGGCTGCCGTAGTTTCCACAGAAGTCTAACTGAGTCAATGTTCTGAACAATGTTCGCTGGATGAGATTACTAGGTTACTGACTGGTTGCATTGGTTCCCCGGATTTCCTTTTTTAAAGGAAAATAACATGGGGTATAAACTCCGGGGGGGGGGGGAGATTTCAAAACTACCTTTGCAATGGGGCTCCCCCCTTCCAGGTGCAATGTTGGTGATCTCCTGAGTGTTTCCTGATGCTGACCCCATGCTCTCCTTTTTTATTTTTTTTTTCATTCTAGAACCGTTGCTGGTCAGTCCTGCGAAGTTACGAAGACTTCCAAGACTTGGACTCCAATCTTCACCGCTGCATATTCGACCGACGCTTCTCTCAGCTGCTGGAACTGCCCCCTCGTCGGGAACTACCCTCCCATGGGCAGGTGAGAGACCCATAACCCGATGCCAGGCTGCTTCCAGGCAGCAGTGTTTGAAAGCATTGATGACGTGCAAGATGCAGCAATCTATCGTAACCGGTCTTCACTTCCTCGGTCCATCGGTGAAGGATGATACGGTCATCCAAGGCTTAATGCATTTTGCCATTTCATTGTAAAAAGGAGTCTTAATATATAATATAGTGTGTGTGTGTATGTGTATGTATGTATGTATGTATATGTGTGTATGTGTGTATATATATATATATATATATATATATATATATATATATATATATATATATATATATATATATATATATATATATATATATATATATATATATATATATTGTGTGTGTATATGTATGTATATATAATATACATTTTATTTATTTTTTTAATTAACATAATTTTAGTTAAAAAAAAAAATAGTAACCATATACTAAAACAACAAAATTTAAAAACCTTAGATACTTGAAAACAAAGGGCCTCATCCTCACAACCCTGGCCTGGTGGATGTGGGGGTCTGTGGATGGGGGGGAGGGGCTTATGAAGTTTTGGATTTTTTATTTAACTCATGTTGACTGAAGTGGGCTGCTTCCATACAGCAGTTGGAAAGCATTGATGATGTGCAAGATGCAACAATCTACAGTAACCAGTCGTAACACCGAAATCCTACCAGTGAAGGATGATATGGTCACCATGGTTTAATGCACTTTCCTTTGTAAAAGGGAGACTAATATATATTTTTTATTCAACTTTGAATTATAGGTTTTAAAGTATGTAAGATTTTAAACTTCTTTTTTTTTTTTTTTTTTTTTTTTTTTTTTTTTTTAGTATATGGTTACTAATTTTTGTTTTACAAATAAACTTTTAAAACCTGAGTAATCCCAGAGCACTATGGTTTATACAGGGAGATCAGGAACCTGCTTACCTTGAGGCTGTCTTTGTCTAATTGGAACTTCAAAAAAGGAGCAGAACACCCTGTTGTTCTAAAAAAGATAAAATATGCTATAATTTATCCTTGGCTAATGAACGGAAAAACATTTTTGGGCCTTCGATTCTTTTGTCCCTGACAAGAACAAACCAAGAACGCTATCCCTTTTTTTTGGGGGGGGGGGGGGCCCTTTTGTAAAATTTCAAAAGCCTCAAAGTTTTTTTTTTTTCTTTTTTCTAGCTCCTGGCCCCCACTACTCTCCCGCTATCTGAAGGCTCTCTCTGGAATTGTGGACAGCAACATTAACTGTGGCCCCATACTGAACTGGATGGAGGTAAGATGCAGAAGATGTAGTCCCCAAAAGGGCTATTAACGTTTGGGAGGTTCTATTCTCATTTAGACAGAAATTGTTGGGAAATTGGAAAGCGTCACCAGAAAAGAAGGGGGGTGTTAAATAGGGACCAATGGGGACACATCTGTTTGAGAGATTTTGCTCTCACATTTTCTTGTCTCTGGAACAGGAAATTAAGGTAAATTTGGCCAGTGGGACACAAATCGGGCTCCATCAAGAGCTGTAAAAGGCTAAAAGTCTTCAGTGAAGACTGGAGAGATATTTCTCCAAAGGCAAGGATCAAGAGCTTTATTGGCCGTCATTGAAAAGCTCCACTCCTCCTCAATCATTTAAAACTCTTGTTCTTGGTGATCTGCCTCATAGAGTGCAGACTGGAATGCCTAGAAGCTTGGGTACTAAGTATCTACTGGAGAAGACAATATATGTGGGGAGGGCGGAAACCTTTTTGGAAAAGGGTACAGTCGGGATGTGCACCCAACAATATGTTGAGATGGCTTTTGTTAGTATGGGGGTCAGGGGGCTATGCACAGTGTGTTTTTCAAAAAGCAAACAACAAATGGACATTTTTCAAGGGGTTGGTATATTTTTAACATAAGATTTCTCAGTGGGTCCAACCAAGGACATTCTGGGCTAATACGTTCTATGGCAAACTTTATGGCTAAAAGTTTTTGGATCTCTGGCTGTCACACCTACCTATATGGTTAAATGTATGTGGATCCCCCCTCAAAATGATGGAGTTCAGGTGTTTCCAGTGAAGAATCCTGTCAATACTACAACATACAAAGACATTGTAGACAATTGTGCTCTCGCAGGCTTTTGGTAACCGTTTGGTGAAGACCCTTTTCTGTTCCACCATGACCGTGCCTCTGTGTGCAAAGCCAGCTCCATAAAGACATGGTGTGACCAGTTCGGTGTGGAGGAACTGGAGTGTCCTGCACAGAGCCCTGACCTCAACCCTACCAAACATCTTTGGGATAAATTGAAATGAGTCAGGTCGTCTTAATCAACATCTCCATAAAGACATGGTTGGACCGGATTGGTGTGGAGGAATTCAAGTGTCCTGCACAGAGCCCTGACCTCAAACCCTACTGAAGACCTTTGGGATGAACTGGAACACTTATTGCGAGCCAAGCCTTCCAAATAGAGTGGAGGCTGTTCTAGCCACAAATGGAGGAGAAAGGGGCAACTTCCTATTAACTGTCCATCATTCCATTCCCAAAAAGGATATTGAAATTCCATTGGGAATTGAATCTCCAACCAGATCATATAGGTGTGATGGCTATGAGCTAAGATTTGATCTTAGGGCCACCAGTAGAGTCAGCCCTACTGAACACAACTGGAATGCAGATTATGACCTAGGTCTTCTCCTCCAACATCGGTACCTGACCTCACAAATGATCACAAATGTCCACAGACACCCTCCAAAATCTTGTGGAAAGTCTTCCCAGAAGAGTGGATGTTATAGCCTCAAAGAGGGCAACTCCATATTATTGCCCATGGTTTTGGAATGGGATGTCCACCAAGCTCATATACAGTAAGTGTAATTGTCAGGTGTCCACCAACTTTTTGCCATATAGTACATGTATACCTTTTTGCCTTTGTTAATTACAATATACTCCAAGTAGAAGATTTTATTGTTTTTAAATTTCTTTTTTACTTTTCTCTCCAGATTGATAATCACGGTAATCGCCTACTTGTCAACGAAGAGGCGTCCATCAATGTCCCGGCCATTGCCGCGGCTCACGTTATTAAGCGATACACGGCACAAGCCCCGGATGAGCTGTCTTTTGAGGTAAGCTCAATGCCTCCGGATGTTTTGGGTGTAATGAAGAATATTTTGGTGGTCTGGATTGGATTAGTGGGCTGAAAGAGGGAAGGCAAAATATAAGCAGATTAAACTTCAGCTTCAAACATGAGTTCTGATTTTTGCGTAAAACCAGCCTTGACAAAAATAGACTTCCAGTCGAAATTTTTTTTTTTTTTGGGGGGGGGGGGGGGGGTAGAAATGTTAGGATCCCTATTAGGTTTTTATTGCGAGATCCCCTTTTACTTCCTGTATTGTCAGTGTTGGGGTTTGCCTTGGCAATCTGTCCCGGGGACAGGAAGTGGTGATGCATCTCCTTAATGGGGAAACGGGCGGCTATAAAGTGTGTCTAAGGGTTTAACTCTTAAAATCTGAAACCTAAAATTTTTTTTCGCCTTGTATCGGGAAGGCTCGTGAGAATTGTTTTTTTCTTGCCCACATTTGCCACCCTCTCGGGCTGGGGGACCCAGAGCCTTGTGTGCAGTCTGGTGGACGGAGTCCAATAATAAATAGGAGCAGACACTGTCATGTCTGTGTGTGCGGCGGCACAGCTCATTATTATTCACAATCTGCGTCCGCAATCTGTCTGCTCAGCAACGGGGGATATTATCGCCAGGATCTGGTGGAGGGCGAGGGACCGTGCCAGCATAGATAATGCAAGCAGCATCCTATCTAACGAAATTTCTGCTTCACCATATATTAAAGGAGCCTTGATCTAAAATTAAAAGTTCCAGACCATTATAAAGCAGAACTATACTGCATCTGAGCACCACAAACCAAAAATGCTATCCATTGACAGACACATCGCTTCCTTTTTCAGAACCATAGGATTATATCGCCCCCTACAGGAGTGGGACACTAGGCAGAAAAAAATACTTGGCTACGCCCGTGGGCAGTCCTAGGTGATATACACCCCCCTCTCTCTCTGCTATAGGACTTTAGTTTTTTTTTCTGCCCAGTCAGGAGTAAGGACCTAGTTCCCTGCTGGGATCTCTGGTCCTGGCAATTTTTTTTGTTTTTGCTTTTTAAGCTACTTTTTTTCTCTTGGATTTTTTCCTGTGAGATCTACAATCAACTGCCGGACTGGGAGACGGGCTGGACGCTAAAAGCCAGTCTGGCCAGCAAGCGCGTGCAGACCGCAGCTACGGGCTAGGTCGGCCGCAACATAGCCCCACTGGACGGGGGCTGGCCCTGCGAGTTAAACGTCTCACGAGGTCGCGTCCTATGTCGCAGTGTTCCTCATGGCCCGCAGCCCCCCCCCCCCCCCCACTTCGGTGGCGAGGAGGATCTGAGAGCATTACCCACGCACTCGCTGGAGGGATAAGTAAGGGGGCCCCCCGTTTCTCCTCCTGGAGTGGTGTGGGGCGCGGGTACTCCCTGGGGTGGTCGGTCCCTCTGGGGTTCTCCTTCACGTCCCCTCCCCCTTCCCCGGGGTGAGGCCCAGGCCTCTAGCTTAGGTGCTTCGGACACTCTGTAAGACAGAAATCTGTCTTACCATTGACAGTTGACTTTTAGGTTATTCCAATGCTTTGATTCCATGTTGTTCATCTCATCCTATTGTTTTTGTTTTTACTGATCAACTCTTTTACATCTACTATTGTTGGTGTATTTGTTTCAATATATCTTGTACTTTTATGACATACATCACTGTTTCTGGTCCGCTAAAGTCCCACTTTTGAGGAACTTTCTTTTCGCTACATGTAATGGGGATGTGGACCAAAAACAGTTACCCAGACAGTTGGCAAAAATATTTTTCTTTAATTTATTTTTAATGTTCAGAGCAAACTCTCCCATCCATCTATGTCTCCATGCTTTGAGCAATCGCTTTGACCCCCCCCCCCCCCCCCCAGTATTTCTAGCAGTGGCCATCTTGAGTAAGGGCAGATGACTCCTGTATCAGTTTACTTCCTTGAATCCATCAGCCCCAAGCTCAGGCATGCAGGCAGGAGGGTGTGGTAAACTGAGGTAACCCCTCCTCCCCTAAAGACTCCTGGGATGTATGACATCATTTTGGCCTAAGCCAGAAACCAGGAAGTAACTGAAGAAACATGGCTTTAAATAAGCTTTTGGTAAGCGACTAATTAAAGCCCAACTCAAACTAACACTTTTTTTTTTTTTAGTATATTTTTTTTTCTTTTTGAAAAAGGATTTTGACCAGCCTTTG
>JBBDGP010005202.1:0-12500 GCA_037952835.1 Lithobates septentrionalis | reverse complement strand
ATTGGTGTCAGTTGGTGGAATAGTGCCCCATTGATGGTATCAGTATAAGGAAAAATGCACCATTGATGGTGTTAGTATGGGGAAAAGTGCCCATTGATGGTGTCAGTAGAGGGAATGGTGCCCCATCATTGGTGTCAGTTAGTGGAATAGTGTCCTAATAATGATGTCAGTAGGAGGAATGGTGCCCCATCATTGGTGTCAGTTGGTGGAATAATGCCCTGTCATTGGTGTCAGTGGGAGGAATAGTGCCCCATGATTGGTGCCAGTGGGAAGAGTAGTGCCCCATCCTTGGTGTCAGTGGGAGGAATTGTGCTCCATCGTTGGTATCAATGGAAGAATAGTGCCACATTGATGGTGTCAGTAGAGGGAACGGTGCCCCATTATTGGTGTCTGTGTAATAGTGCCCCATCGTTGGTGTCAGTTGGTGGAATAGTGCCCCATTGATGGTGTCAGTAGGGGGAACGGTGCCCCATTATTGGTGTCAGTTGGTGGAATAGTGCTCCAAGGGCCAGATAAAAGCAAGCAAAGGGCCACATCCGGCCCCCAGGCCATAGTTTGGAGACCACTGCTATAGACATACATCTTCCTGATATATAAAAAATATATATATATATATCATTTTACAGTCAACTTTAAGTCTCACCAAACACCTTACAATCTGATTGTACAATATTCTTTAGATCTACCAACAACTACAGTGGGGAAAAAAATTATTTGATCTCCTGCAGATTGTGTAAATTTGCCTACTTACAAAGAAATGAAGGGTCTATCATTGTTATCATAGGAGAATTTTATATGATAGAGACAGAATATCAACCAAAAATCCAGGAAAAACACACAATATAAATCGTGGATTTTGGTCCACTCTTCTTTCTTTTTCTTTTTTTTTTTTTTTTTTTTAACAGATCTTCTCTAAATCCTTAAGGTTTCTTGGCTGTCACTTGGCAACTCAAAGTTTCAGCTCCTCCTCCATACATTTTCTATGGGATTAAGGTCTGGAGACTGGCTAGACCACTCCATGACCTTAATGTGCTTCTTCTGGAGCCACTCCTCTATTGCCTTGGCGGTATGTTTTGGGTCATTGTCATGCTGGGAGACCCATCCATGACCCATCTTCAGTGTTCTGGCTGAGGGAGGAAGGTTCTCATCCAAGATTTTACAATACGTGGCCCCGTCCATTGGCTCCTCAATGCGGCAAAGTCGGTCTGTACCTTTTAGCAGAGAAACACCCCAAAGCATCATGTTTCCACCTCTGTGCTTGACTGTAGGGATGGTGTTCTTGGGGTCATAGTCAGCATTTTTTTTCCTCCAAATACGTTGAGTCCCACTCCTCAAGAAGGCACATGTACAGTCATGCCAATGAACATGTAAATGATTCAGAGAAGGATTGGGGGAGAAAGTGCTGTGGTCAGATGAGACCAAAATTGAGTTCTTTGGCATTAACTCGACTCACCGAGGAAGAAAAATGCTGACTATGACCCTAAGAACACCATCCCTACAGTCACACATCATCCCTACAGTCACACATCATCCCTACAGTCACACATCATCCCTACAGTCACACATCATCCCTACAGTCACACATCATCCCTACAGTCACACATCATCCCTACAGTCACACATCATCCCTACAGTCACACATCATCCCTACAGTCACACATCATCCCTACAGTCACACATCATCCCTACAGTCACACATCATCCCTACAGTCACACATCATCCCTACAGTCACACATCATCCCTACAGTCACACCCCATCCCTACAGTCACACATCATCCCTACAGTCACACACGGAGGTGGAAACTTTATGCTTTGGGGCTGTTTCTCTGCTGAAGGTACAGAACCGACTTTGCCGCATTTGAGGGGCCAATGGGTGGGGCCATGTATTGTAAAATCTTGGATGAGAACCTTCTTCCCTCAGCCAGAACACTGAAGATGGGTCATAGATGGGTCTTCCAGCATGACAATGACCCAAAACATCCCGCCAAGGCAACAAAGAAGTGGCTCAAGAAGAAGAAGCACATTAAGGACATGGAGTGGCCTAGTCAGTCTCCAGACCTCAATCCTACAGAAAATGTATGGAGGTAGCTGAAACTTCGAGTTGCCAAGAAACTTTAAGGATTTAGAGAAGATCTGTAAAGAAGAGAGGACCAAAATCCCTCCTGAGATGCGTGCAAACCTGATCACCAACCACAAGAAACGTCTGACCTCTGTGATCGCCAACAAGGGTTTCTCCACCAACTACTAAGTCATGTTTTGCTTGGAGATCAAATACTTATTTTACTCACTGAACTGCAACTTTTATAGCATTTGTTTTATGTGGCTTTTTTCCTGGATTTTTGGTTGATATTCTGTCTCTGTAGTAAGAAGAGCCGGCAAAACAGTAGTCCTTGAAGTGTCGTTTATTGGTACATCAGAGTGACAATAAAACAATAAACTGACGCGTTTCGAGCTACGACTAAGGCTCTTGCCGAAACGCGTCGGATTTGTTTTATTGTCAATAAACGACACTTCAAGGACTACAATTTTTCCAGCTCTTCTTACTACTGTTGCATTGGAGTGTGTTGGGACACATCGATCCTCGGCACCTGTAAGTGGACCTGGTGTATGGATTGAGTTGTCCCTGCAGAGCGCGCTGTAACCTTTTATTCTTTTTTTGATATTCTGTCTCTATCATATAAAATATGCCTATGATAAAAATGATAGACCCTTCATTTCTTTGTAAGTGGGCAAACGTACAAAATCCGCAGGGGATCAAATAAATTCCCCCCCCCCACCCCACTGTATGTAGTGCAAGGGTCTGTCTGATTGGATACAAATTGATTGGATAGACTTAGGTAGGTCCTCCTATTACATAGGTGCTCAACCTGTGGCCCTCCAGCTGTTGAGGAACTGCAAGTCCCACAAGGCTGACAGTAGCAAGCATGACTGCCAAGGGCAGAGGCATGATGGGACTTGTAGTTCTGCAACAGCTGGAGGGCCGCGGGTTGGGCACCCGTGTGCGTATTACATAGTTTTAGTAAAATTTCAAAGCTGGCCGCACAGCAATTGTACGGTCAGATTGCAACATGCGTGGTGAACTTAAGTCTATCGAGTCCCCGCCCCCGTGTCTATGGGCAGCCAATGAGAGTTCGGTATTTCCTGTCCTGATGTCCCCCCCCCCCCCTTGGGTTAACCTTCTTGTGAACACTATTGGGGCTTATTCAATAAAATGCCGGTAGGAGCAAAGAGCATGTGTAAGCGCGTCGTACCCCATGGCAGTCGGTCATGTTGGCCAATTTAATATTTGATCATCTGTATCATTTTGTAACTCCGAGGCTCTCTCCTCTCTACACTAACCTCGATTTATAAAATCATAAGGACGTCATTTCATTCACGAGCTTGATTTGCTTCTAACATTTTTTTTATTTTTTTTATCGCTAAAGACATTAACCATTGCTTGGTCTTTAAGGGGTTAAAAATCAAGTTTTTCATAATCTTCCACATCACCAAGAATTCCTGACCTATTACAGCTCCATTTTCAAAGAAGCACGACTTTCATTATTCAAATCCTTAGGCTCCAGTTTGGAGACTTCGCCTGGGCTGAGACGATGTCATCAGTCTGCTGCAGGCAGGAGGAAGCATTTCCGCAGTCTCCTCCTCGCCCTCAATGTAGCACTGTAAAGCGCATGCACGGAATGCAAATACAAGCAGCATTTCCTCAACCCCATCTCCTCCCCCCCCAGTGATCAGACTGTACAATGTAACTTTTGTCGTTAAGAGGCTGCAGCAGAGGCTGATTTGTGTCAAACATTTGTGAACACGGCCAAGAACGGCACGGGCATCTCTGAGTCGGCACCTCCAATCCAAAAAAAAAAAAAAAAGTAGATGGTGGCCGTGGACGATCAATAATGGCTACAACGCTTTACACATTGCTCCTTGTGTTATTGAATAAGCCTCTCTATATATGGACAGTCTGCAGTCTCTTGTGTGGGTGGTCTCGCCCCCTCCCCCCCCCCCCCACGCTCAGTGTACGTAGCAGTCTCTTTTTGCAGGCTGGCCGCTGTGCTGTCTGTGTTGGGCTTGGCTATGCCGTCTCGTACCTCTTGTTACCTGTCTGTCTGTTCACAGAGGGTGATGTAAAGTTGGCCATCTCATCGCCGCATGGCTCCAACTCCCCCAGACCAGGTGAGACTTTCTGCTCCATGTGACATCTCATACACCAGTCTGTCTGTCCTCTTCCCCCACCCCCCACCCTGGCGGAGTGCCCCCCGCCTCACTGTACCTCCACTTCTCCACAGTCTGCCGGCGGCACGGGAAACTGGCCGGACTACTGCGAAGCTTCATGGCGTCCAGGCCCAGCAAGCAACGCCTGCGCCAGAGGGGGATCCTACGAGAGAGGGTCTTCGGGACCGACCTGGGCGAACACCTGCTGGACTCCGGAGAGGAAGGTGATGCTAACCCCCCCCCCCCCCAATTTGCTAAAAACACAACAAAAAGTAGTTTGTGTCTCTGCCCCTCCCACTATGAGGTTTCCCTCCAGTAGTTTGTGTCTCTGCCCCTCCCACAATGGTGAGATTTCCCTCCAGTAGTTTGTGTCTCTGCCCCTCCCACAATGGTGAGATTTCCTTTAGTAGTTTGTATCTCTGCCCCTCCCATAATGGTGAGATTTCCTTTAGTAGTTTGTGTCTCTGCCCCTCCCACCTCCCACTATGAGGTTTCCCTCCAGTAGTTTATGTCTCTGCCCCTCCCACTATGAGGTTTCCCTCCAGTAGTTTGTGTCTCTGCCCCTCCCACAATGAGGTTTCCCTCCAGTAGTTTGTGTCTCTGCCCCTCCCACAATGAGATTTCCCTCCAGTAGTTTGTGTCTGCCCCTCCCACAATAGTGATATTTCCCGCAGTAGTTTGTGTCTCTGCCCCTTCCACAATGAGATTTCCCTCCAATAGTTTGTGTCTCTGCCCCTCCCACAATGGTGAGATTTACTTCCAGTAGTTTGTGTCTCTGCCCCTCCCACAATGGTGAGATTTCCATCCAATAGTTTGTGTCTTTGCCCCTCCCACAATGGTGAGATTTCCCTCCAATAGTTTGTGTCTTTGCCCCTCCCACAATGGTGAGATTTACTTCCAGTAGTTTCCCTCTGCCCCTCACACAATGGTGAAATTTCCCTCCAATAGTTTGTGTCTCTGCCCCTCCCACAATGGTGAGATTTCCTTCCAATAGTTTGTGTCTCTGCCCCTCCCACAATGGTGAGATTTCCCTGCAGTAGATTGTCTCTGCCCCCAGAATGGTATGATTTTTCCCTAGTAATTTGTGTCTCAACCCCTCCCACAGTGGTCAGATTTTCTTCCAGTAGTTTGTGTCTCTGCCCCTCCCACAATGGTGAGATTTCCCACAGTATTTTGTGTCTCTGCCCCTCCCACCGTGGTGAGATTTCCCGCAGTAATTTGTGTCTCTGCTACTCCCTTAATGGTGAGATTTCCCACAGTAGTTTGTGTCTCTGCCCCTCCCACAATATTGAGATTTCACACAGGAATTTGTGTCTCTGCCCCTCCCTTAATGTTGAGATTTCCTTACAGTAATTTGTGTGTCTGCCCCTCCCACAATGGTGAGATTTTCCCCCAGTAGTTTGTGTCTCTGCCCCTCCCACAATGGTGAGATTTTTCGCCAATAGTTTGTGTCTCTGCCCCTCCCATAATAATGAGCTTTTCCCCCAGTAGTTTGTGTCTCTGCCCACAATGTTGAGATTTCCCTGCAGTAGATTGTGTCTCTGCCCCCAGAATGGTATGATTTCCCCTAGTAATTAGTCTCAGCCCCTCCCACAGTGGTCGGATATTTTTCCAGTAGTTTGTGTCTCTGCCCCTCCCACAATGATGAGTTTGCTCTCCAGTAGTTTGTGTCTCTGCCCCTCCCACAATGAGTTTGCTCTCCAGTAGTTTGTGTCCTTGCCCCTCCCACAGTGGTGAGATTTCCCTGCAGTTGGGCAGGACTCTAACCTCTAGAAAATCTCAAGACATATAAGAAGTTATCATGTATTTGAGTTTGCAAGGACCACACTGAAATATTGCTTTCCGGTGGACATGTCCTTTATGCGTCATTCATTTTCCTTCTGACAATTGGTGGACCTTCAGACCAGAAAATCAGATTTCTCGCTCACGTCAGTCAGGCTTACATCAACTTTTCATACCCTCTAACGTCCTCCTTTTCCTTTTGTCTCTCAGTGCCCAAAGTCCTCGTCTCCTGCACCACGTTCATAGAGAAGTTCGGGATAGTGGACGGCATATACCGCCTGTCTGGGGTCTCCTCCAACATCCAGAAACTGAGGTCAGTAGATGCTTCATTTCTTCATTCTATATCCTACCCAGACCTGTGTTCACCTGTCCCCATTATGATGTCATTCCAACAATGAGGTGCGAGGCACGCCGTGCCTCGGGGTGTTCAGGGTTTCCAGGTGGATGGATGGGCTCTGTAGTCACCGTAACCGTATTCTTCCCACCGCCTTCTACACATCTGTGAGGAGCATTAGGGTGGTCATCCAGATGTTCCGTTCTGAGACATCTGGATTAAGGAGATGAAGAGGAGATTAGTCATCAGTTCTCTGAGGAAGATAAAAATAAGACGAAGGAAGAACTCCACTACCAACGTGTCCTAGATTTCTATTTCCAGAGAGCTGAACTCCTCACATGAGATACTCATTACCATTACTACAGGAACTATCTCCCTCCTCTCCTGAAATACTCTGCACCGCTGGAGGACTCTTCTCCTTCCTCTATAACTCTTCTCTCCTATAATACTCTGCACCGCTGGAGGACTCTGCTCCTTCCTCTATAACTCTCCTCTCCTGAAATACTCTGCTTTGCGGGAGGACTCTGCTCCTTCCTCTTTAACCCTCCTCTCCTAAAATACTCTGCTCTGCTTGGTGGCCACAGTGGCTGCATTTGGTGGGCACAAGTGGCTGCGTTTGACGGGCACAGTGAGGCTGCAATTGATGGGGGGGGGGGGGGGGGGGGGTTGTCAGTATTTTTCAGTTTGTTTTTGTTTGCACCCCCCCAAACATTTTGAGCACCAGCCACCACTGATCTAGCTCTCCTCTCCTGAAATGCTCTGCACTGCTGGAGGACTCTGCTCCTTCCTCTATAACTCTCCTCTCCTGAAATACTCTGCTCTGCTGGAGGACTCTACTCCTTCCTCTATAGCTCTCCTTTCCTGAAATACTCTGCTCTGCTGGAGGACTGTGCTCCTTCCTCTATAGCTCTCCTTTCCTGAAATACTCTGCACTGCTGGAGGACTCTGCTCCTTCCTCTATAACTCTCCTCTCCTGAAATACTCTGCTCTGCTGGAGGACTCTGCTCCTTCCTCTATAACTCTCCTCTCCTGAAATACTCTGCTCTGCTGGAGGACTCTGCTCCTTCCTCTCTAACTCTCCTCTCCTGAAATACTCTGCTCTGCTGGAGGACTCTACTCCTTCCTCTATAGCTCTCCTTTCCTGAAATACTCTGCACTGCTGGGGGACTCTGCTCCTTCCTCTCTAACTCTCCTCCCCTGAAATACTCTGCTCTGCTGGAGGACTCTGCTCCTTCCTCTCTAACTCTCCTCTCCTGAAATACTCTGCTCTGCTGGAGGACTCTACTCCTTCCTCTATAGCTCTCCTTTCCTGAAATACTCTGCACTGCTGGGGGACTCTGCTCCTCCTCTCTAACTCTCCTCCCCTGAAATACTCTGCTCTGCTGGAGGACTCTGCTCCTCCCTCTATAACTCTCCTCTCCTGAAATACTCTGCTCTGCTGGAGGACTCTGCTCCTTCCTCTATAACTCTCCTCTCCTGAAAATACTCTGCTCTGCTGGAGGACTCTGCTCCTTCCTCTATAACTCTCCTCTCCTGAAATACTCTGCACTGCTGGAGGACTCTGCTCCTTCCTCTATAACTCCTCTCTCCTGAAATACTCTGCACTGCTGGGGGACTCTGCTCCTCCCTCTATAACTCTCCTCTCCTGAAATACTCTGCTCTGCTGGAGGACTCTGCTCCTTCCTCTATAACTCTCCTCTCCTGAAATACTCTGCACTGCTGGAGGACTCTGCTCCTTCCTCTATAACTCTCCTCTCCTGAAATACTCTGCTCTGCTGGGGGACTCTGCTCCTTCCTCTATAACTCTCCTCTCCTGAAATACTCTGCACTGCTGGAGGACTCTGCTCCTTCCTCTATAACTCTCCTCTCCTGAAATACTCTGCTGGGAGGACTCTGCTCCTTCCTCTATAACTCTCCTCTCCTGAAATACTCTGCACTGCTGGAGGACTCTGCTCCTTCCTCTGACTCTTCTCTTTTTACTGCTTCTAATTATCCAGAAACTTTGAATCCAGCGGTGATGAACATTTCTGCAATTCTAGAATGAAATCCTTCTTTCTCAGTACATTGTATATTCGGTTGGTAGAGTCGGAATTTGTTATGTGTTGTGTATTATGTTTCTGGTATGTGACCCCTGAGACTCTCCTTCTTTTTCTCTGTTTGCAGACATGAGTTGACAGCGAGCGGATCCCCGATCTCTCCCGGGACACGTATCTCCAGGATGTACATTGTGTCAGCTCTCTGTGCAAAACTTACTTCCGGGAGCTGCCCAACCCCCTACTCACCTATCGCCTGTATCACCCCTTTACTGTGAGTGGATGACTAAAGCAATAATGGCCTTAACTGTTATCCACGGGACTATTTAACACGCCTTCTGTTACATTCTCTATAATATAAAGTAAATAAAGTCCAACAGGGGTGGTGGGAACCCTCATAATGGGCACAGCGGGTGTACAGACCAGGAACTCAGCACAGGGATGGTGGGAACCCCTCATAATGGGCACAGAAGGTGTACAGACCTGGGAACTCAGCACAGGGGTGGTGGGAACCCCTCATAATGGGCACAGAAGGTGTACAGACCTGGGAACCCCAGCCACAGGGTGGTGGGAACCCCTCATAATGGGCACAGAAGGTGTACAGACCTGGGAACCCAGCACAGGGGTGGTGGGAACCCCTCATAATGGGCACAGTAGGTGTACAGACCCGGGAACCCAGCACAGGGGTGGTGGGAACCCCTCATAATGGGCACAGCAGATGTACAGACCCAGGAACTCAGTACAAGGATGGTGGGATACCCTCATAATGGGCACAGCGGGTGTACAGACCCAGGAACTCAGCACAGGGATGGTGGGAACCCCTCATAATGGGCACAGAAGGTGTACAGACCTATGAACTCAGTACAAGGATGGTGGGATACCCTCATAATGGGCACAGCGGGTGTACAGACCCGGGAACTCGGCACAAGGATGGTGGGAACCCCTCATAATGGGCACAGCAGGTGTACAGACCCAGGAACTCGGCACAAGGATGGTGGGAACCCCTCATAATGGGCACAGCGGGTGTACAGACCCAGGAACTCGGCACAGGGATGGTGGGAACCCCTCATAATGGGCACAGCAGGTGTACAGACCCAGGAACTCGGCACAGGGATGGTGGGAACCCCTCATAATGGGCACAGCAGGTGTACAGACCTGGGAACTCAGTACAAGGATGGTGGGAACCCCTCATAATGGGCACAGCGGGTGTACAGACCTGGGAACTCAGCACAGGGATGTTGGGAACCCCTCCTAATGGGCACAGCAGGTTTACAGACCCGGGAACTCAGCACAGGGATGGTGGGAACCCCTCCTAATGGGCACAGCAGGTTTACAGACCCGGGAACTCAGCACAGGGGTGGTGGGAACCCCTCATAATGGGCACAGAAGGTGTACAGACCTGGGAACTCAGCACAGGGGTGGTGGGAACCCCTCATAATGGGCACAGAAGGTGTACAGACCTGGGAACCCAGCACAGGGGTGGTGGGAACCCCTCATAATGGGCACAGAAGGTGTACAGACCTGGGAACCCAGCACAGGGGTGGTGGGAACCCCTCATAATGGACACAGAAGGTGTACAGACCTGGGAACCCAGCACAGGGGTGGTGGGAACCCCTCATAATGGGCACAGTAGGTGTACAGACCCGGGAACCCAGCACAGGGGTGGTGGGAACCCCTCATAATGGGCACAGCAGATGTACAGACCCAGGAACTCAGTACAAGGATGGTGGGATACCCTCATAATGGGCACAGCGGGTGTACAGACCCAGGAACTCAGCACAGGGATGGTGGGAACCCCTCATAATGGGCACAGAAGGTGTACAGACCTATGAACTCAGTACAAGGATGGTGGGATACCCTCATAATGGGCACAGCGGGTGTACAGACCCGGGAACTCGGCACAAGGATGGTGGGAACCCCTCATAATGGGCACAGCAGGTGTACAGACCCAGGAACTCGGCACAAGGATGGTGGGAACCCCTCATAATGGGCACAGCGGGTGTACAGACCCAGGAACTCGGCACAGGGATGGTGGGAACCCCTCATAATGGGCACAGCAGGTGTACAGACCTGGGAACTCAGTACAAGGATGGTGGGAACCCCTCATAATGGGCACAGCGGGTGTACAGACCTGGGAACTCAGCACAGGGATGTTGGGAACCCCTCCTAATGGGCACAGCAGGTTTACAGACCCGGGAACTCAGCACAGGGATGGTGGGAACCCCTCCTAATGGGCACAGCAGGTTTACAGACCCGGGAACTCAGCACAGGGATGTTGGGAACCCCTCCTAATGGGCACAGCGGGTGTACAGACCCGGGAACTCAGCACAGGGAAGGGTGGTCACGGATGTCATTTATGTCCTCCAGCAAGCCTGGATTGTTGCACATGGGGTAATAGAGGGACTTTCCACAATGTGTAGGTGAAACAATGTTTTCAAAACACAGAACTTTGTATCATTCTGGAAAAACGTATTGTTGTGGTCCAATTTGTTACAATTGGAAACATTTTATTTCCACACTCTGTCATAAGAAATAATTGTTTCAGTGTCATTCTTTGTCTGTGGGTGGCACCCTTGGAGCTGTGAAGGTTCTGGAAGTGTCTGTTGTGTTCAATAAGAAATGTTGAAATCTCTTTTCCTTCTATGAGAAGTTCTAGTTTATATACAGCTGTCTGCAGAACATTCCTACAAGCACAGACCTCCTAGGGGCTTATTTATCAAAACTGGAGAGTGAATATATCTGGTGCAATCAGCTTCTAACTTCCACTTGTTCAATGAAGCTTTGAGAAAAAACTAAAAACTAAAGGCTGATTGGCTACCATGCACAGCTGCACCAGATTTTGTACGCTCCAGTTTTAGTAAATCAACCCCATAGTGTCTGCAGTTCCCCACATAGCATGAAACAATAGCCATGTGCTTCCTGCTGGGTAATTCAAGAGCCTGTATGAGCCCAATGGAAGAAGATGTTTCATTCAAACCATTTCCAATTTTAAATCCCCTTCAGGAAGCCATGTCGGCCACCGGAGAGGAGGAGAAGTTGATTCGTGTTCATGATTTAATCCAGCAACTCCCACCTCCACATTATAGGTGAGCAAAATAATTTTTACATGCGTGCTAGTAAGGGGCGGAGTCATGATAATCATTTCTTTTATGGCCCATGGTCAACTGTACATCAATAGAAAAAACAAAAAACACACCCCGTCTGAGGGGGGCCCCGCCCCCTCTGACGCTACGTGGAAGCCATAGGGATGTCCCTGTGCGTCAGAGGGGGGCGGGGTAACCCGATGACGACACCACGTGGCCCCGCCCTCAGTTATAAAAGAACTATCATCTGAGAGGACGGGCATTACGGTGGGTGCCTCCCATGGAGGTGGATCGGTGGCGGCGTGCAGGTTTTTTTTTCTTTTTCGGTCCGTCGGCGGAGCAAGAGAAGAAGAAGACTTTGTGGGACATTTTTATTTTTTAATCTTTTAATAAAGGACTTGTCCCAAGCCGTGTCATGTCATTTTTACCATTTTCACACTTTTTTTGTTAAATGGTAGGGGTAAATTTGTACCCCGTTACCATTTCACATGGGGGGGAGGCTGGGATCTGGGGGTCCCCTTGTTACAGGGGGCTTCCAGAATCAGATAAGCTCCCCGCCCGCAGACACCCACAACCACCGGGCAAGGGTTGCGGGGATGAGGCCCTTGCCCCCATCAACATGGGGACAAGGTGCTTTGGGGGGCTACCCCAAAGCACCCTCCCCATGTTGAGGGCATGTGGCCTGGTATGGTTCAGGAGGGGGGGCTCTCTCTTCCCCCTTCTTTTCCTGTGAGGTTGCGTGCTCTGATAAGAGTCTGGTATGGATTTTTGGGGGGACCCTCACACCATTTTAAAAAAAAATGTTGGCATGGGGTTCCCAGACCTGAAGGGCCTGGTATGGAATTTGAGGGGACCCCCACACAATTATTTTTTTTTCAAAATTTGGTTCGGGGTTCCCTTTAATATTCATACCAGACCCAAAGGGCCTGGTAATGCACTGTAGGGGAATCCCATGCCATTTTTTTTCAATGACTTTTATGTGTATTGCTGGGACCGAAAATTTGTTATAGCCATGAGTATTTTTAAATGACTTTTTTTCCTTTTTAGAAATGTCATTTTG
>JBBDGP010005201.1:37500-51879 GCA_037952835.1 Lithobates septentrionalis | reverse complement strand
CTGCTTGTTTATTTATTTCTTACTGGCAGAGCCAGTGTTACAAATTTTGTAATTTTTCCAGACGTTATCACATAGCACGGGGTCTTTACCGTAATAGATGTAGTATTTCAGACGTGGGGAAATTCTGGAAATTCTGGAACATAGGATGTACTGTACATGGTGGTTAGGAAGTGACTTAAAGGTTATGTTACAATTGTACTGAACAGCAGTATGTCATCCTGTTCTCTTATGTTGTGAAGGCAAAATCAGAGAAGCAGATATGAGATATGAGGAGAAGTCTGCAGCTCAATAAAAAAACATGAATAGTAATTCAATTAGATCCTAACCTCATCCCATATACTTTGCTTAAGCACAGTACAGCATAAATAATTGTTGTTTATTTGTTATTAAATACAGTTAAATAAAATACTATTTTCACCTTTTTTATCCTTTGTTACGTCACAGTAATGCTGATCTCATGCAGCCTCTTCACAGCCACTTCCTTTCTATGTGCACTCCAGTGATGGCTGCATGGCTTTTCTCAGGGCAGGTTTAGGCTGCGTTCATACATAGGTGTATTGAGAAATGTGCGGAAAATTGCACCTTGTTTGTGTGCATTTTCGCTCTACCCGCATAGGGCAGCCCATTCATTTCACATGCATCACAGTAGCTCATGTAGCTTTTTGATCGTTGAGCTTTGCGCATTTTTTAACTGTGTGATTCAGCGCAATTGTTGGGTGTTTTTTCGGGCTTGGAAAAACGTACATCTGCTAGCTGCGTTTGGGGTGCCATTAGGAATAAATCAGAGAATAATTGCAGGAACTCCCTCCTTCCGAGTCACCTTTTGTGTCCACCCCCTACCCACCTCTGAGCACCATTCCTTGGCTACACTTCCTACCCACCCCCGAGCACCATTCCTTGGTTCCACTCCCTACCCACCTCCAAGCACCATTCCTTGGTTCCACCCCCTACCCACCTCTGAGCACCATTCCTTGGTTCCACCCCCTACCCACCTCTGAGCACCATTCCTTGGTTACACTCCCTACCCACCCCCGATCACCATTCCTTGGTTCCACCCCCTACCCACCTCTGAGCACCATTCCTTGGCTACACTTCCTACCCACCCCCGAGCACCATTCCTTGGTTCCACCCCCTACCCATCTCTGAGCACCATTCCTTGGTGACACTTCTTACCCACCCCAAGCACCATTCCTTGGTTCCACTCCCTACCCACCTCCAAGCACCATTCCTTGGCTACACTTCCTACCCACCCCCGAGCACCATTCCTTGGTTCCACTCCCTACCCACCTCCAAGCACCATTCCTTGGCTACACTTCCTACCCACCCCTGAGCACCATTCCTTGGTTCCACCCCCTATCCACCTCTGAGCACAATTCCTTGGTTCCACCCCCTACCTACCTCTGAGCACCATTCCTTGGTTCCACCCTCTACCCACCTCTGAGCACCATTCCTTGGTTCCACCCTCTACCCACCTCTGAGCACCATTCCTTGGTTCCACCCCCTACCCACCTCTGAGCACCATTCCTTGATTACACTCCCTACCCACCCCCGAGCACCATTCCTTGGTTGCACTACCTACCCACCTCCAAGCACCATTCCTTGGTTCCACCCCCTACCCACCCCCGAGCACCATTCCTTGGTTCCACCCCCTACCCACCCCCAAGCACCATTCCTTGGTTCCACCCCCTACACACCTCCAAGCACCATTCCTTGGTTCCACCCCCTACCCACCTCTGAGCACCATTCCTTGGTTACACTCCCTACCCAACCCCGAGCACGATTCCTTGGTTCCACCCCCTACACACATCTCAGCAATGGATACAGAACCAAGTATCAATTTGTGGTGCTAAGTAATTTGTATGTAATTTGTTAATGATAGGAAGTAAAATAGATCCCCTGTAGCCAGAAACAATGGAGCACCCTCAGCAACAATAGACTCTGAACAGCTAGCAACAATAGACCCCTCCCTCAACAGTTGATGTCTCCCAGCAACTATTGTCTCCCAGTAGCATAAGGGCCCCCCAGAAACAATAGATCTCCCACCAGCGACAACTGACCTCCCCAGCAACAATAGACCCTCCCCCTGTAAAAAATATACCCCTTCCAGCAACAATAGATCCCCCAGCAGCCAGCATCAGTAGACCCTCCAGTACACACCAGCACCTCTTACCATTACATACATTCAGAGCTGGGGGTGCTGGAACTGCGTTCCCCCGTGTTCCTGCTGAAAAAAAGCCCTGGTAATATGTGTTGAAGTAGCTACTTGTAGTCACCATCGGACAGGATGACAAGGCACAAGCACAACTGAGGTTCATACACAGACTCTTGTCACCCTATAAAAGGAAGTGCTTGAACAAGGACCTTCATGGCAGGATCACCAAGTAATATTTTAATGAATACTGAGATAAAATCTTGCAAAATTAATTGTAAGCCTCCATGGTGGGGTTTAGCATTTGTACCCAGCATTGCTGCATTTTTTTTTTCTTCTTTTTTAAAACTTTTGTTTTAATGAGAATAATGTGCTTTTATACAGTGCCTTGAAAAAGTATTCATACCCCTTGAAATTTTCCACATTTTGACATGTTACAACCAAAAAACATAAATGTATTTTTTAGGATTTTATGTGATAGACCAACACAAAGTGGCACATAATTGTGAAGTGGAAGGAAAATTATAAATAACAAATAAATATCTGAAAAGTGTGGCGTGCATTTGTATGGCGCCCCCCTGAGTCAATACTTTGCAGGACCACCTTTTGGTGCAATTACAGCTGCAAGTCTTTTTGGGGATGTCTCTACCAGCTTTGCACATCTAGAGAGTGACATTTTTGCCCATTCTTCTTTGCAAAATATCTCAAGCTCTGTCAGATTGGATGGAGAGCGTCTGTGAACCGCAATTTTCAAGTCTCGCCACAGATTCTCAATTGGATTTAGGTCTGGACTTTGACTGGGCCATTCTAACACATGAATATGCTTTGATCTAAACTATTCCATTGTAGCTCTGGCTGTATGTTTAGAGTCGTTGTCCTGTTGGAAGGTGAACCTCCGCCCCAGCCTCAAGTCTTTTGCAGAATCTAACAGGTTTTCTTCTAAGATTGTCCTGTATTGGGCTCCATCCATCTTCCCATCAACTCTGACCAGCTTCCCTGTCCCTGCTGAAGAGAAGCATCCCCACAACATAATGCTGCCACCACCATGTTTCACAGTGTGATGTGCAGTGTTAGTTTTCCACCACACATAGCTTTTTACTTTTAGGTCAAAAGTTCAATTTTGGTCTCATCTGACCAGAGCACCTTCTTCCATGTGTTTGCTGTGGCTTCTCGCAAACGTGACTCCTTATGGCTTTCTTTCAACAATGTCTTTCTTCTTGCCACTCTTCCATAAAGACCAGATTTGTGGAGAGCACGACTAATAGTTGTCCTGTGGAGAGATTCTCCCACCTGAGCTGTGGATCTCTGCAGCTCCTCCAGAGTTACCATGGACCTCTTGGCTGCTTCTCTGATGAATGCTCTCCTTGCCCGGCCGGTCAGTTTAGGTGGACGGCCATGTCTTGGTAGGTTTGCAGTTGTACCATACTCTTTCCATTTTCGGATGATGGATTGAACAGAGCTCCGTGAGATGTTCAAAGCTTGGGATATTTTTAATAGCCTAACCCTGATTCAAACTTCTCCACAACTTTATCCCTGACCTGTCTGGTGTGTTCCTTGACCTTCATGATGCTGCTTAATCACTAAGGTTCTCTAACAAACCTCTGAGGGCTTCACAGAAAAGCTGCATTAATACTAAGAACATATTACACAGAGATGAACTCTATTTACTAATTAGATGACTTCTGAAGGCAATTAGTTAGGGGTATCCGAAGGGGGCTGAATAAAAATGCAAGTCACACTTTTCAGATATTTATTTGAAAATATTTTGAAAACCATTTATCATTTTCCTTCCACTTCACAATTGTGTGCCGCTTTGTGTTGGTCTATTACATAAAATCCCAATAAAATACATTTACGTTTTTAGTTGTAACATAACAAAATGTGGAACATTTCAGAGGGTATGAACACTTTTTCCATGCACTGTATATATACATATATATACATATATATACATATATATATAATATATATATATATATATATATATATATATTTATATATATATATATATATATATATATATATATATATATATATATATATATATATATATATATATATATATATATATATATTCAGATATTGGTACAATGATGGTTATATAACTTCTAATAGCACCTGAAAAGTCGAATTGGTGTTTGCATTATTACAATAAAAAAAAAAAAATAATAAAATGGCTTTGAAATGACATTAACATGCTAAAACATATAAGAATTTATTATTTGGATTTGCATACAATATAATATTTGCTGGAACCCAAGGCAAAGATGGCAAAGTGGCTCCCTCTTCCTCAACACACTGAGAATTAATTGGAATCACCTTATGTACAAAAAAAAAAAAAAGTAGTCCAAAATGTTAAAATGGAGAAAACTTTCTCCCCTTTTTGTTGTGGAGCTGACAAGCTGTGGTGCAACCAACTACCATCCGAAGTCACGTGGTCTCGAAATAAATAAACTGTTTTTGAAAAATCTAAAGGTTCAATAGAGGGAAAGTCCAAACAAACATCACCATGAAGGTCAAGGAACTTTCATCACAGGTCCGGGATAAAGTTTTAGAACAACAAAAAAATTACATTTTCCATCACTACAATTTTGAAAGAACATGACTCAAGTATGATGACTTAAAGCTCCTAAAGCAGGAGGTCCACCAAACCTCATCATTGAGTAAGAAGGTCGACCTGGAGGCCAATGGTAACTCTGAATGAGGTGAAGAAACCCACCATTGAACAGATATAAACCAGACACTCTGCAAAGCTTTAGGGAAAAGTTGACGGAAGAAAACTATTGGTAGGAAAACCCAAACCAAGTTGCCTTACATCAGTGCCCCCCATCAAAGTCCCCCCTTACATCAGAGTCTCCATCAGATTTCCCCCTTACATCAGAGTCTCCATCAGAGATTCCCCATACATCAGGGTCTTCCTCATATCAGGGTCCTCATCAGAGCCCCCTTTCATCAGAATCTCCATCAGAGTCCCCCATTACACCAGAGACCCCATCAAAGTCCACCCTTACATCAGGGTCCTCATTGGAGCCCCCTTAAATCAGAGTCCCCTTTTTCATAAGAGTCCCCATCAAAGTGCCCCTTTAATCAGAGTCCCAATCAAAGGCCCTCTTAAATCAGTCCTCATCAAAGGCCCCCTTACATCAGAGTCCCCATCAAAGGCCCCCTTACATCATCAGAGTCTCCATCAAAGCTCCCTTACATTAGAGTCCCCATGAAAGGCCCCCTTACATCATCAGAGTCCCCATCGAAGGGCCCCCTACATCAGAATGCCCATCAAAGGCCCCCTTATATCAGAATCCTCATGAACGGCCTCCGTACATCAGAGTCCCAATCAAAGGCCCCTTTACATCAGAATCCTCATAAATGGCCCCTTACATCAAAGTCCCTATTAAAGGCCCCCTTACATCATCAGAGTCCCCATCGAACGGCCCCCTACATCAGAATCCCCATCAAAGGCCCTCTTACATCAGAATCCTCATAAACGGCCTCCGTACATCAGAGTCCCCATCAAAGGCCCCCTTACATCAGAATCCCCATCAAAGGCCTCCTTACATCAGAGTCCCCATCAAAGGCCCCCTTACATCAGAATCCCCATCAAAGGCCTCCTAACATCAGAGTCCCCATCAAAGGCCCCCTTATATCAGAGTCCCCATCAAAGGCCCCCTTACATCAGAGTCCCCATCTAAGGCCCCCTTACATCAGAGTCCTCATCAAAGGCCCCCTTACATCAGAGTCCCCCATTATGAGATCCCCGATCACAGTCCCCACATACACCAGAGTCTCTGCTACATCAAAGGGCCAGATTTAGCCCATGGGTCATAGTTTGCGGAACCTTTATCTAGATGAAAGCCTGTGACTTTAAACGTGTCCCCCCCCCCCCCCCCCCCCATCCAATGTAACAGTGGAGCAATTTAAAAAATTAAACAAATAACAAACAAAATAGACAGAAATTTGCAAGGAAGGTCCAAGCTTGTAAAGACCTTAAAACCAATGGGCACTTTACCATCACTGATTCATGGGTGGTCAATACTTATGTAAAGTCTGCTTTTTTGGTTTGCTGTAATATGACAATAAAAATACAATATTTTACACCTTCAAAGTGTTGATAAATCCACAGGTAAAAAACATTAACATTTCTGTAGATTGTAACACTACAAATGTAGTTCAAAGAGAGTGAATACTTATGAAAACACCATCTGCCAAGTATGAATATACACTATATTGTCATAAGTATTGGGACACCTGCCTTCACACGCACATGAACTTTAATGGCATCCCAGTCTTAGTCCGTAGGGCTCAATATTGAGTTGGCCCACCCTTTGCAGCTATAACAGCTTCAACTCTTCTGGGAAGGCTGTCCACAAGGTTTAGGAGTGTGTCTATGGGAATGTTTGACCATTCTTCCAGAAGCACATTTGTGAGGTCAGGCGCTGATGTTGGACGAGAAGGCCTGGCTTTTAGGCTCCACTCTAATTCATCCCAAAGGTTTTCTATTGAGTGGAGGTCAGGGCTCTGTGCAGGCCAGTCAAGTTCCTCCACCCCAAACTCGCTCATCCATGTCTTTATGGACCTTACTTTGTGCACCGGCTGCGCAGTCATATTGGAACAGGACTCTGTGCAGGGAAGTCAAGTTCCTCCACCCCAAACTCGCTCATCCCTGTCTTTATGGATCTTGCTATGTACACTGGTCCAAATCATTTGGTGGAGGGGGGATTATGGTGTGGGGTTGTTTTTCAGGGGTTGGGCTTGGTCCCTTAGTTCCAGTGAAGGGAACACCTAAGGCGTCAGCATGCCAAGACATATTGTACAATTTCATGCTCTCAACTTTGTGGGAACAGTTTGGGGACGGCCCCTTCCTGTTCCAACATGACTGCACACCAGTACACAAAGCAAGGTCCATAAAGACATAAATTAGCAAGTTTGGGGTGGAGGAACTTGACTGGCCTGCACAGAGTCCTGACCTCAACCCGATAGAACACCTTTGGGATGAATTCGAGCGCAGACTGCGAGCCAGGCCTTCTCGTCCAACATCAGTGCCTGACCTCACAAATGTACTTCTGGAAGAATGGTCAAACATTCCCATAGACACACTCCTAAACCTTGTGGACAGCCTTCCCAGAAGAGTTGAAGCTGTTATAGCTGCAAAGGGTGGGCCAACTCAATATTGAACCCTACGGACTAAGACTGGGATGCCATTAAAGTTTATGTGCATGTAAAGGCGGGTGTCCCAATACTTTTGACAATATAGTGTATATATGATTTAATACATGATATTATTTCTCTTTGCAAAGTACCTTTATTTTTATAGCTGTCAATAGAGCATTGGGTTTACTTAGCTGAACTAAAAATTAAAAGCAATAGGGGTAGTAGAGGGGCCCCTACTGTAGGATACCCATGGCAATGGATGGCTGGAGAATACCTAAGCTTTTTAGATGAATTGGATACGGTAAGAATTGTCTATATACACATATCATGAGATTTCTTTTTTTGGGGGGGGGGGGGAATTTCCCGAGATAAGAAAACAATCATTGCCGATAATGTTCACCTGTCACCCGAGAGTTCACAATGAGTTACCTTTTTACTAGATATCCCATAGAGTATATAGGGCACGAGGTCAAAGAATTTCACAACCTATAGACAATGCTGGTAAAGAAGAACACTAATATTACTATTCTTATTACTGCTTTACCACGATCAATGCTATACTTAACAAGTTAGCGACCGACTTATAGTAGATTTACTGCTACAGGGCGGCCGTTCTGTGCAGAATCATGGATAATATGCACGTGATTCTGCACTTCCCCCTAAGGGGGCGCACATGCGCCGCTTCTGTTGTGATTAGTCACCGGTCAGCGGTGCCGGCCAATGGATGTCTGAGGGCGCCCACCGATCTTCGAAGGAAGAGAGGCTGGACGGAGCTCTGCCTATATAAACAAGGCAGAGCTCCATCCTGACAGCGGGGATGTGATGGATTTTTTTCCCCTGCAAAAGCAGGGAAAGAAGATCCATCACTTCCCTTAGTAAAAGCAGCACACTGTGTACACGCAAACACCGGCTAGGCACACATTCAACCCTTTGATCGCCTCTGATGTTAACGCCTTCCATACCTCCCAACATTTTGAGATGGGAATGAGGGACACCTACTATCAAACGTATGTAGGCATGGGACACGCCCCCTGCCACGCCCCCTTAAAGGAGAATTAACCAAAAAAAAGGTTAATTAAATCCACAAGGACTTTTTCTTACCACTACTATTCCTTTCTATTGGCTTTTAAAATGTACAAATGCAGCAATTTAGAAATCAGATAAAAAGTTTAGCACTGGGAAACACTTTTTTGATAGACAAAAAGCGCATTTTATATACATCTATATAGATCAGACCAAAATGAGGGACAAATGAGGAGGAATGAGGGACAGGGGGACATTGCACCAAATCAGGGACAGACTCTCGAAATCAGGGATCAGATGTGGCCCTTTGCTAGCCTTTATCTGGCCCTTTATCCTCGCACTGACACCAACAAGGGGATACTATTTCTTCTATGGATACCAACAAGGGGGGGCACCATTGCTTCGACTGATACCAATGATGGGATACTATACCTCCTACTAATAGGGGCACTACTCCTCCTTCATATTTATTTTCACTGATGCCGGGCCCCTGGACATTTTCTGCCCCCCTGCTGGCCACAATCGGGCCCTCCTAAAATCTGAAGGACAATAAACTAGTCCTTTGTTTTATAAGACTTAGAGACCCCTTTCCTAAGGTGGTCAACCGGTGGCCCCTCCAACTGTTGCGGAACTACAAGTCCCACCACGCCTCTGCCTTCGGGAGTCATACTTGTAACTGTCAGCCTTGCATTGCCTCATGGGACTTGTAGTTCCGCAAAAGCTGAGCCTAAGCTAAATCCACACCCCAGTTAATGCCTTCCTTCCCTTCTCCCCTTAGCAATTCTTTTTTTTTGTCTGCTGATTTTTGTTTTCTTCTAATTTTTTGTCCTTTAAATAGGTTATTCTTTGTATCATTTTGGATCCTGCTTTTCTGGAGGTTTTTTTGCCTTCCTCTGGATCAACTGTGGGTATAGGATCGGGTATATGGGATAGTATGATATTTTTTATTTTATTTATATATTTATTATGGTTGAACTAGATGGACTTGTGTCTTTTTTCAACCTGACTAACTATGTAACTATTTTAATACAGCTTTTATTGATGTTTCTAAGTTTCTTTACATACATACAGGATGTAGCACCCTCCTCTACTTAGGCTGCTAGATACATTTCGTTTTTGGCTTCACTGTAGTGCATAGCTCCCAACTGTCCCTGACTTCGAGGGACTGTCCCTGATTTGGAGCAATGTCCCTCTCTCCCTCTTTCCTTCTCATTTGTCCCTCATTTTGGTCTGATCCTCATAGTTGTATATAAAATGCACTTTTTATCTTTCAAAAAAGTGTTTCCCAGTGCTAAACCTTTCATCCAAATTCTAAATTGCTGCATTTGTAAATTTTAAAAGCCAATATAAAGGAATAGTAGTGGTAAAAAAAAGCCCTCGTGGTTTTAATTAACCTTTTTTGGGGGTTATTCTCCTTTAAGAGGGTGTGGCAGGGGGCGTGTCCTATGCCTGCATACATTTGCTAGTAGGTGGCCCTCATTCCCATCTCAAAATGTTGGGAGGTGTGCTGTAGTGAGTGGAGCAGTGAGAATTAAAAAAAAAAAAAAATATATATATATATATATATATATATATATATATATATATATATATATATATATATATTCCTTTATTTTCTATTCTATTTTATTCTCTTTGGGAATTGGAAAACTATTCGAAATCGATTCGGGAACTTTTCGAATCGATTCTAATTCAAAAAACGAATCAACGAAACAAATTCTGAAAACGAATGAAACAAATTTAATTAAACTAACTTATGTAAACTACGAATCAAAATGAAACAATTTTATCTTTTTACATTTTTTTTTATTGTATATGTTTTATAGCAGAAAGTAAAAAATATTTTTTTTTTGTTTTTGTTTTTTTCAAAATTGTTGCTATTTTTTTGTTTCTAGCGCAAACAAATAAAAACCACAGAGGTGATCAAATACCACTAAAAGAAAGCTCTATTTGTGGGGAAAAAGGACATCAATTGCATTTGGGTAAAGCGGCGCACGACCACGCAATTGTCATTTAAAGTAACGCAGTGCTGTATCGCAAAAAATGGCCTGGTCATGAAGGGGGGTAAACCTTCCGGAGTGGATAATCACGATTATTATTATAATTTTTGTATCATTTATTATAAATTACTGTTTATGAAATAAAAATACAAACTGTGTACCGTATATACTCGAGTATAAGTAGAATTTTTCAGCACATTATTTTGTGCTGAAAGTGCCCCCCTCGACTTATACTCGAGTCAAGCACTTTTCTGCAGCAAAAAATTTCATTTTCTGGACCGACTTTGGGGCCCCGTATCTCAGGGCCACTTGGTGCTAGGAACCCCAAATTTGGTATGCAAACCCAGTAGAACTGGTACCATAACATATCCAAAGCTGGAGTTCTTAGCACCAAGTGGCCCTGAGATACGGGGCCCCAAAACTGGTTCGGAAAATGTCATTCTCTGCTGCAGAAAAGTGCTTGACATTTTCTGAACTGATTTTTGGGGCCCTGTATCTCAGGGCCACTTAGTGCTAGAAACCCGAGCTTTGGATATTTTATGGTGCTAGTTACACTGGGTTTGCACACTAAATTTGGGGTTCTTAGCACTAAGTGGCCCTGAGATACGGGGCCCCAAATTCGGTCAACTGTGTCCATCTGCAGCCATGTCATTTCGGGACCCTTTGGGTTCAGAGACCCCAAATTTTGGCTGCAGCTAGGGGGCATCTAGGAACCCTTAACTACCGAGTTTGAAGTTCAGGGGACCTATGGCTGCAAATGGGCACAGTGAAGCATGCAAATGAGAACAGTGATGCTGCAAATTGGCATTGTTGACCCTCTTTTCCACTTACAGTAGCTGTGCATTTCTCACCCTCGTCTTATACTCGGGTCAATAAGTTTTTCCCATTTTTTGTGGTAAATTAGGGCCTCGACTTATACTCGGAACGACTTATACTCGAGTATATACGGTATATAAAAAAAAAATACTTCCAATGTTATTTAGGAAATTAGGTTCTGCAAATGTATAAATAGGTAACATTATTTTAGTAATTTTTTTATTTTTATTTTTTTATTTTTTTTTTATGCCATGCTAAACCAGTAGAGTGGATCTTAAACCTGTATGATGTTCGATTTAGAGATAATCTCATGAATTTCGATGGCCTAAGTGATCAACCAGTGGCCTCTCAGCTGTTGCAGAGAGTTACAAAGAGAATAAAATAAAATAGAAAATAAAGGAATAGAATAAATAATTATATATATATATATATATATATATATATATATATATATATATATATATATATATATATATATATATATTTTTTCTATTCTAATCCTTTATTTTCTATTCTATTTTATTCTCTTTGGAAATTGGAAAACTATTCGAATTCTAAAAGTTTTCGAATTTGAAAACGATTCAAATTCGCAAAACGATTTGAATTCGAATTTCATCCGAATTAATTTTTTTCGTTGTTTCAGATTCGCTTAAATTCGGTACTATTCTAATTTGGTCATTCGGATACATCCGAGTTTCCAAAAATAGTGAAAATTCTTCCAAATTTTAATTCGGAACGAACCACACATATCTAGCGGATTCTCCCTGCTGCCTGGCTGCAGAGAAAGGGACTGGGGGATATCTGCACTCAGTCCCTTTGTCTGTCTCAAAAGTGAGACATCAGAGGTCTGTTAAGATCCCCGATATTTCACCAATAATAAATAATAAAATAAAATAAAAAAAAAGTGTAAAAAAAAAAATTAAAAAAAATAAAATTGTAAAAAAATATTAAAAATAAATTACTGACACCAATCTCTGACACTGTCTATATATATATATATATATATATATATATATATATACGTATATATATAGACACGTTTGAGCCAATAGGCTGTGCACACCTACTGTATGTCCCTAAGGCTTGGTTCACACTTGCGCATGCAGCGGAGCTCACGTGTGTTTCCAGCGTGTGTCTTGTGTGGCTCATGCAGCCCATTCATGTCAGTGAGCTTCCCTACATGCATGCAATGCAGAAAAAAAAGCCTGACTCTTTTCCAAAAATGTGCTGCACTGAACTGCATGCTGCTGCGGCACCACAGCACATTTTTCAGGTGTCCGGTGGGGGGGGGGGGGGGGGGGACCGTTAAATGCAGCGCATTTCTATGTGTGTTGGGGAAGAAAGTGATTTTGCGCACGTTCTCGGCACGCACGAGTGTGGGGGAGGGCCCTATTCACACTTGCCGATTTGGAACCGTGGGCAGTTGTGGTTAAATTGCGTGATGCTTGTCACCCAAAAAAAAGGACCAGGAGCTCCTTCAGGGTGACAAATGCACACAGAGCAGCCCACTGAAGTCAATAGGCTGCCCTATGCGTAATTCGCAGAATTGTGTGAAAATCGTGAGTTCAGTCTATAGGAAGTGTGAATGGGGAAAAGTTCAGAAAAGTCTTTTTTGATGTACCAAATTGTAATGTAACTGTAATGTGAAAACTGTTGGCGCTTTATAAATCCTGTATAATAATAATAGCAGAAATAATGTAGGAAAATTCCGCCACCTAGTGGTAGGAGCGCTTCTTTACATGTCAAGTGTGTGCTTATCTATAAGAGGCGGTTCACATCACATGCAGTTCAGTGCATTTTTTTTTTCTGCATCAAAAACACATGGCTAGTAGGATATATGGTTTCCAATGGCAGAGTTCACACCAGTGCAGTCAGTTGCAACGCGTTCCAGTTCCAGAAAAAAAGAACATGCTGCACTTTTTCTGCACTGAAGTGTACTGGAATGCAGTAAATCGCATCAGAAGCACACCGGAACGCACCTAAGTGCATGAAAACAGTAATGCAAAAATGCATCTGGACTGCATGCCATGATTAAGGCCAGATGGACGAAACGCATTGGCTTTTATGACTCTACTACATGAACTTTAATAAACAGCTTTGAATTAGAGCCATTGCACTGGAGCGCCAGCTTTCTCTACATACTGTTTGAATTGCCTACAAACAATGGTGTATATATATATATATATATATATATATATGATTTTTTTTTTTACTACTAATGGTGGTGATCAGCGACTTATAGTGGGACTGTGATAATGCACATTAATTGACACTGGGGGGGAACTGACCAACTGCCACTGACATCACCACTGACACTAAGACCCCCATATACACTATTAGATTTTCTGTAGATTTTTGTCTTCAGATTTACCAAAACCGTGTAGTGCGAGGGCCTGCCTGATTGCGTACAAATTGAAACTCTTAAGGTTTGACCTCATATTATATGGTTTTGGTAAATCTGAAGACACAAGTCTTCAGAAAAATCTAATAGTGTGTATGGGGTCTAATACAGTGATAATAATATATACTGTCACTGTACTAATCAACACTGGCTGAGAAGGGGTTAACATCTTGGGTAATGAAGGAGTTATATGTGTGACTAACTATGTGTAATGTATGTAAAGCGTGCTGCTTTTTACGAAAGATCTTTTTTTCTTTTTCCTGCTTTTCAGGGAGAAGAAACAGATGGATTGTTCTCTCTGTTCAGAGCCCTGTGTTGTATGTCAACACAGAGCTCTGGGCTGTGATTGTCCATTGTTATCATGATTTTAATTGTGATTGTACATTGTGATTGTTCATTGTGGTTGTGATTGTACATTGTGATTGTACATTGTGGTTGTGATTGTACATTGTGATTGTGATTGTACATTGTGATTGTACATTGTAGTTGGGATTGTACATTGTGATTGTGGTTGTGATTGTACATTGTGATCGTGATTGTGATTGCACATTGTGATTGTGATTGTACATTGTGATTGTGATTGTACATTGTGATTGTACATTGTGATTGTACATTGTGATCGTGATTGTACATTGTGATCGTGATTGTGATTGTACATTGTGATTGTGATTGTACATTGTGATTGTGATTGTACATTGTGATTGTACATTGTGATTGTACATTGTGATCGTGATTGTACATTGTGATCGTGATTGTGATTGTACATTGTGATTGTGATTGTACATTGTACATTGTGATTGTGATTGTACATTGTGATTGTGATTGTACATTGTGGTTGTACA